>JABSTQ010010560.1:0-193853 GCA_013358835.2 Ixodes persulcatus
CGTGTGCTCAATCATGCGACGTGTTTTTTTGTTTTTTTTTCATTTTTAGGCTTCGCTATATTGCTTTTTTTTTTATCAGAGCCAAGCACGTTGTTAAGAATGGAACCTTCGGCAACCTTTTCCGAGTTTCAACGCTGCGGAAACGAGTCCCGAAACGAGTCCCGACGTGTTCTGGACTGTCGCCCACCTGTCGATGCCTGCCCAAAACGAGTCTCAACGCGTCCGTGACGTCAACGGGACGTGTGTGTGTGTGCGTGTGGGTTCGTGCGCTCCGGAAGGGGAGAGAGGCCTGGCCTAACTGCGCAGAACCATGGCTACGACGCACTTCTGGCTACGACGCGGCGGGCTTTGCTGCAACGCACTTGGCAGTCGCACCTGCTGCCCTGGCGGAGAGTGAGGGAGAAAACGGACCCCTATATAAGGCGGGGCGTGAGGCTGCTCAGGGTTCTCTCGAATTTGACGACTGTATCGCTACCATGTAATTAAACCGTTCGTTACGTTACCAATTCTCCCACCTCCACTGGACCCCTGGGTTCTTCACTTCGGGGAATGGTCGTCGTCACGAGCCAGGAAGCCTCCGGACGTGCGGCTTAAACCCCGCCTCGAACAACGTGCATATACCGCCGGATCTTAAGTATAGTACATCAAATTAAACTAGCTTCCTGAGAAAAAAGTACCGTTCGGTGTTGTAAAATTTATTTTTCGTGGTGTAGGCGGTCACATTTTCAAATCCTGGACAGCAACTTTTCCTCACCGCATTGTTTTTTCTCACGTTTTCGCGATAAAAAACGTCAGCCTTGCCATGCTGGGATCAAATACGCCAGCGTCTGCAGTCATTTAGGAAGGATTGATCAACGCAAACATTTCCACTCGCTATTCATGAATTGCCGCAGTTCGTCAGAATCTCAATGACTTGACTGCATATAGAAAAAGGAAAAAATAAAGCGATGCCGGTCAGTAAACGGAACTTCCATGACGGGGCTCGCCAGTTTGAACAGCAAAGCGCCAATGCCGGCCACTGAACTGCCATGTAAATACTGGCCATCAAAGGATATCTTTCACTTCACAAAATACTTTTAATTTTTGTGATTGTTTTCTGTTCAGATAAATTCTGGATCACGTTAATATGAACCATACACTTCATGCAACCTAAGCCTTTTAAAATAGCATTTGCTAAGGTGTTTTGAAGGTTTCAGAAATTGATTTATGTTCAGTTGAATATGGTCCATCATCTTGAATTCAAAACACTAGCTCATAAGAATAGTTGATTCACATCCAAATGCATCTTTAGTATCATTTTGGTGACAATTCGCAAAATAAGTTTTAAATGATCGCCAGCATCTATAAGTTGTTTTGCAATCTTCAAAGAACTTGCGCATGCACAAATTAATATATAGTACACACTTGACAGAGAAATAATCTCTGCTAAGATTTTGTTAAATGTGCCAAACAAAAAATATGTGAATCACTGTTAAATCACTCTGTAAACAGCGTTTCTCTTCAGAAAATATTGATGGAGTATCCGATTGGAAAAGAAAATGAAAGAAAACAAATTATTTGCAGGTTAAAATTCAGAATCTAGAATTGGCAAGCTTTTCATAAAAATGTGTTCGTGTAAAAGAAGAGGGATATATTTTTTCATATATATACGGAGAGAAGCGCGTCCCATATATAGACTACATCCTGCCGTATAAGGCACACCATGGAAAATGCACGCCATTTAAGGGGCTATATATAGCCATATATGGCAATAATTGGCACCCTTCATGATTATATCCGTCACTATACCTAACCATATATGGTGTCCTCTTGGCATATATGCCCCTATTTGCTCCCTTATCTGGCAGTATACTGCCTTATTTGCGTCCTTATATGAGTATATATGGCCGTATATAAAATATATCTGGCCCATATATGACATTTTTGTAAGGGTATCTACGTCAGACACTACGCTGAACTCTGAAGTCGCTTTCGACCGGCCTCATATGACGGCTTCCGCGTCTGAAATCAACTCGCCGAGACGAACGACAACGAACAAAGCATCCGACAAGCTCCGGCCAATGCTCCGGCCCAGCTGGGGCCAGCCGCTGCCTGGGCGCTGCCATCTTTCCCGTAACGACACGTATTTGGTTTGGTCACGTGACGAGTGGTCAAATTTGCGTACAATGGCAGCGTCCTTATGGGGGTCACTTTCGAGTGCAGACCGGAACCCCGGTTTATCGCTCTAAGGGCTCATTCACACTGGAAGCGGATCCGCGTTCGCAAAGCGGTTGCGAACGCGGTTGTATAAAGATTCAGTACAATTGCACGCGCATTTGATGACATCAAATGCGCGTGCAATTGCACTAGATCTTTATACAACCGCGTTTGCAACCGCTTCGCGAACGCGGATCCGCTTCCAGTGTGAATGGGGGGTAAGCCCCTCTACCTCGTTGCTCGCGCCGCAGGTTATGAAACCGTGTGTAGCATCGGCAAAAGCTGCTGGATACAAATCCGCCAGCTTGGCGCCGACGCTCGTGCACTGCTGCGAGCCAAGGTCAGGGAGCACGAGAGCGGTTCTGGCTCGAGAATAAAAGATTCGATTCTTGCCTGACGAACAGAACTGTCCATGGTTTGATCGCCTTCGTGACAAGTGGCGACCCGGACGTGATCCCGGTGATTTCCTTTTCGGCATCGCCTCCCACAACCTGCAATGAACGCAGCCGATTGTTCTGCAGCAGCGAACGGAGATCCCAGGAAATCCCAAGGCTCCACGGTAACCAGGGGGGCTATGTTGCACGTTTTGGACTCCCAGGAAACTAGAGAGAAGGAAGTGATGTAGGTGTGAATGAACGTATCTTAGCAGATACCGTCATCAGCGACTCCACCAATCAACATCCAAAGAGCGTTGTTGACGTCACTTCCTTCTCCCTAGTCTCCTGGGAGAAGGAAGGGACGTAGGTGTGAGTGAACCAACGAACGTATCTTAGCAGATATCGTCATCAGCGACTCCACCAATCAACATCCAAAGAGCGTTGTCGACGTCACTTCCTTCTTCCTAGTCTCCTGGGAGTCCAAAAAGTGCAACATAGCCCCCCAGGCAACAATCACCCGCTGGCGTTTACTTCAAGCTTCCTTCATTTTGGACGCAAAATTCCCGAGTATGGTTTGCCCAGGTCGAGGCCCAATTTCAAGTTCACCGCATCACATCGTTGGTAACCAAGTACTTTCACATCGTGTCGTCACTCCCCCCCGACGTGGCGGATGAACTCGATGATGTCCTGGCTTCTCAGCAGGCAACAGAACCTTACGAAAATCTTAAAGCAACAATTCTCGCTCGCAAGACAACGTCAGAGCGCGCTCGACTATAGCAGCTGCTTACGATCAAAGAACTCGGGGACCGTCGGCCTTCTCAGATGCTGCATCGTATGCGGCAGCTGCTGCGTGATCCGTCGGCTGATTTCAATAGCCCCCTTCTGTGAGAGATGTTTCTACAGCGACTGCCACAGAACATGGTTGCCGTCTTGGCCGCGACGGACGTCATGAACCTGGACAAGCTGGCTGAAACAGCAGACCGCATCGCGGACTATTCAGCCCCCACCGCCGTTGCTGCCGTGTCGAACCCTTCGACGCCATCAAGCTCTTCACTTGAAGCACGCCATGCGCGCCTGGAAGAACGGCTCGACGAGATAGTGGACACCCTTGCTGCGATGTGGGTACCTGGTCCTCCCCGTCATCCACCTTCACAGAAACGGCTCCCAAACCGACGTCCACGCTCTCCTTCTCCGCCTCATTCTCGTGGAACAGCTTGCTGGTATCACCGCACATTCGGCAGCGATGCGCGAATGTGCCACAAGCCATGTTCCTAGTCAGGAAACGAGAAGACCGGTCACTGACGGCGGCGTGTGACAACGGTCAGCGAGAAAGTCGCCTATTCTACGACGTTGACAGGACGGCAGGCCACCGTATTCTGGTGGACACTGGAGCTGAAGTCAGCGTAGTTCCAGCCTCACTTGCTGACCGACGGTGCGCTCCGCGAATCTCGCCGCTCCAAGCAGTCAACAACTCTGCAGTTGCGACGTATGGTCAGCGCTATTTGACCATTGACCTATGCTTAAGACGAACCTTCCACTGGGTTTTTATTGTTGCCGACATTCGCCTGGCCGTTCTGGGAGCAGACTTTCTCGCTTATTACAACTTGAGCGTAAGTTTGCGTTATCGTAGTCTCATCGATGACACCACTCGGTTATCAATTCAGGGAATCCAGTCAACGTTGACAGGCACTAACATACGCCTTGTACGTGACCAGGGAACAAAGTACGCGGCTATTCTCGCGGAATTTCCGACCATCACAGAACCTACAGACCTAGCAACTCCGGTGAAGCACGATGTAACTCACCACATCATCACCTCGGGTCCTCCAGTCTTTTCCCGGCCTCGTCGGCTCGTGGGAGATCGTCTCGGAATTGCCTGTTGTGAGTTCGATCAGATGCTGCAGCTGGGGATCATCCGTTCCTCAGCTAGAAACTGGTCCTCTCCGTTAAATATGGTTCCGAAGAAAGATGCTGGGGACTGGCGTCCATGCAGGGACTACCGCGCGCTAAATACTGGCACAGTTCCTGATCGGTATCCCCTCCCTCACATACATGACTTCTCCGCTAACCTTGCTGTAACCACCATCTTTAGCAAGATCGACAACACCGTTTGGCCTTTTCGAATATTTCCGAATGCCGTTTGGATTGAAGAACGACGCACAGTCCTTCCAGCGCTTTATAAACGAGGTCACGCGAGGATTGCACTTTGTATTCGCTTACCTCGATGATCTGCCTGTAGCAAGTCAATCCCCAGCCGACCATGAAAGCCACTTAATTAATACTCCTCTTCGGCCGACTTCCGGAGTACGTCCTAGTTATCAACCCTAAGAAGTGTGTTTTTGGTGTCGACGACATCGAATTTCTAGGGCATCGCGTGACAGCCGATGTCATACGGCCATTGGATACGAAGGTCCACGCCATCCGGGATTTCCCAACCCCGACATCGCTACGCAAACTTCGGGAAATCTTTGGACTCCTTAACTTCCACCGCCGATTCGTGCCCAAGTGCGCACAACTTTTACAACCGCTCACCGACCTGCTAAAGACAAAAAGGGTTCCATCCACCCCCATCGCGCGAAACGACGGGGCAACAATGGCGTTCTCTGCGGCCAAGCAGGCCCTAGTGGACGCAGCGCTGCTAAATCAATACACACCTGGTGCTCCAACACGCCTCACCACAGACGCCTCCAGTACAGCCGTCGAAGCAGTTCTTCAACAGCTTCAAAACAAAGAATGGTGTATTCTTGGGTTCTTCTCACAGAAGCTGAAGCCTCCTGAGACCAGGTACAGCACGTTCGGACGCGAACTGCTGGCTGTGTACCTGGCCGTGAAACACTTCCGTCGTATCTTCGAAGGCACGACATTCTACATACTAACATATCATAAGCCGTTAACCTTTGCTTTCCGGGGAAATCACAGCACATACACCGCTCGAGAGACCCGCCACCTCACCTATAATTCGGAGTTCACAACCGACCTACGTTTTATTCAAGGCACAGCTAACACCGCTGCTGATGATCTCTCCAGAGTGAATGCCCTCACATCGCCTGTAACTCCGGTTGACTTCGAGGCAATGGGAGCAGAAGAGCGTAAGGATCCTCATCTTGAGAACTTTCCTACTTCACCATCCTCACTAGTTCTCAAGGAAGTGCCTTTGCCTTCCTCCACGATGACCATCATCTGCGACACGTCAACAGGAATTTCACAACCCTATGTGCCACTTATCTACAGGCGCATTGTGTTTGATCTACTCCACGACCCAAGTCACCCCGGCATCCGAGCAACGCAGCGACTGCTGACGGAGCGTAAAGCCTGGTTCAGACAGTTGCGTTTGACTGCGCGTCGGCTGCGAGAAACCAGGACATCCCTGCTGCTTATATTGCGTGCCAATATGATTCCTTGAACTGAATTCCACACTTCATACGAAGCACAGATGTTCCGGTGACTCCATTTCGGTTCTCGACGCAACGCAGTCAAACGCAGTCAGGCGCAAGTGTCTGAACCGTGCCTTTACGTCTGGCCCAGCATCAACGCCGACACCCGTCACTGGGCCCGCAACAACCTTCATTGCCAGCGCGTGAAAATCACGCGGCACACAACTACACCCCTTCAGCTTTTCCACCCGCCCGATGCACATTTTGATCACGCGTGCACCTGGACATAGTGGGGCCATCTTCCGCCATCCCAGGGCTTCAGGTATCTGCTCACCTGTGTAGATTGGTACACGGAATCCCGGCAGCAAAAACCATCGCCAAAACCTTCGTCGGCGGCTGGGTGGCGCGCTTTGGGTGTCCCTCCGTCGTTACAACTGACCGCGGCCGGCAGTTCCAATGTGCTCTCTTTTCGGCCCTTGCGACGTTGCTTGGCATCCGTCAATTCAAGCCACAGCATACCATCCATCTGCGAATGGTATGGTGGAGCGACTGCACCGACAACTGAAGGCAGCCCTCACTGCGCACAACCAACGTGAGCGATGGAGCGAGAATCTCCCCATCGTCCTACTTGGCATTCGTGCCGCACTAAAGCTGGATCAAAATTGTACGGCGGCGCAGCTCGTCTACGGCACCACCTTGCGACTACCGGGTCAATTCTTTTCCCCGGTGTCAACAGCAACGACCTCACAAGCCACCTATGTGGAAGAGCTGCGCCTGTTGCTCCAGGATGTATGACCGACTTCACCTCGCTTGCCCAAAGACCGCAATGCCTTTGTCAGCCAAGACCTAAGACACGCCACACACGTGTTTGTGCGCCATGACATCGTACACAAGTGCTTAACTCCTGCCTACGACGGCCCTTATAAAGTCGTCGATCGGAAAAAAAACATAACCATCGGCATCAACGGACGTCATGACGTAGTGGCAATGAATCGTTTGAAACTGGCCTATCTCAACGATGACAGTACATCGTCCCCACCCTCGACCGCGAGCGTAGCGACGCCAAACACCTCATCGGTCACGCGGACTACTTTGAACAAAGTTTTTTTAGGACGACGATGTTCAACGTGTTCTGACAGGACTGCTGTCAACCACACTTCATTTTGAACTTTCCGCACTCACTACAGCCAAGTTTCACCACAACGTGAACTACACTCCCAGCCAATTGCAGCACGTCCTCCCTTACAAAAATCTCTACTTAAATTCTTTTGAATTTCTGTTGAAAATATTCTGGAATCGTATTGAATTTCTTTTTAAACTTTATTGATGTTTTTTAGACTTTATTTTGACAACCTATTTAACTCCTAGTTAAAATTGGCCACTTAATTTTTTTAGAATTCCTTCTTACATACATTTTTTAGAATTCCTTCTTACATAAATTTTGTTGAATTTCTTTTGACTTTTCCGCAGATTGCCGTTAAAAAAACTCAATTTTTTATATATATTTCGAGTTTTGTTAGGAAATAGTGTCCCTTTGATACATACACATCCCACAAATAAGCACTGAAAACAAACACAAACACCATAAAGCACTCAACACCAGAATCACAGTCTCGTTCCCTGCTCCAGAGCCTCATATAGCCTACATATTGAAGGTAATCATTTGGCCGGTGACCACCTCAGCGCTTACTAAGGTTCCAAGTGTCTGATCTCCTTCTGGAAAGTCTTTCAAAGGGGAGACAGTGTTTCGAAGGTCGTGGACTCTATCTCTTACTAAAAAGCATTGGTACAACTAATATTAATTCCGCGTAGTCGCTAAAACAACATCCACAAAAACGGCTCCTAGAACAAATGTTATCGCTTCTCTGCACAGCACCACTAAGGACGAAGCGAGTCAAGGCGTTTGCTCCACTTTAAAATAGTTATTTTGCTTTACTTTACTAGGTGACTAGTTGAATAAAGTCAATAAAGTCACGATAGTCATTACAAAGTGAGAACGGCAGAGCGTGTTTTCCGAACGCCTGGCTTCCAGCACGCGCCCCATGCCTTCTGTCGTGCTTTGACTGCGCGCTTGAGCTCGAGGGGCGCGAGACGTCGAAGCGCTGTCAGTGATAAAAGGCTCGCGCTGGAGGCAGGAGAACTGAAGCACCTTCCTGCGGTTCTCAACTTGTCAGAGAGTATTGAGAAACTTCAACAGAAAGTCTGTAGCGTTTCTGTTGACACTGGCTACAGAAAGTCAACCGAATATTTTCAACACGAAGTAAACAGAACGTCTGCAGTATTTCTGAAGACACTTTCAACAGGAAGTCAACAGAAAAAGATCAACGTAGAGTTAATAGAAAGTCAACAGCTTTTCTTTTGACTCAGGCGGTAGAAAATCATCAAAAAAGTTTCAACACAAAATCAGCAAACTTTCTGTTGACCATGTCAACAGGAAGTCAATGTCAAAAGGAAGTAATCAGGGTGAACAAGTCAACACATTTTCAATAAAAGTCAAAAAACATTTTTATAGGGGTTTGCAGAACCATGCATCCATCGCCGTCATGTCGGACCCTGCACACAACCGCAAACCATATAAAATTTAATTTTTTTTTCTCTTTTTATAAAATAATAAAAAAGAAATAATGCCAATAAGATTTTTTTAGAAAATAATCTACAAAAAAAGTTGTTAGAACTTCTTTTTAATTTTTTTATAAATAAGTCTATAAAACAAAATCTTGTTTTTCCTTTTGAATTTTTTTAGAAAATAACCTACAGAAAAACGTAATTAAAAGTTCTTTTTAATTTTTTTGGATCGATGATCTGGATGATCATCGTAGAACAGCAGTACGAGGCTGGGTGCGCGACGCGTGAGTAATTCTAGTTTTGTTATATACGAGCAGTATTAGAGCCTTAGTTTATTTTTTCACGTCAGGAGGGAGTTGGCAAGCACCTTTATTGTAAAGCCGATCATCCAGGAGCTAGGCAGCGCGATTCTCGCCCCGCGGTACCACCATCGCTGAAAGTTGCGAATACTACGCAAAAAGACTGCAAAATAGTCATAATATATTGCGGCATAGAATTATAATCTCTTCGCCATTGACGATGTGAACATAGTCCCGAAGTACGTATAAGGCGTGGTTCAAAATGTCTCTCGCACACCGCTGATGTCTCGGCGAGGCGCTTATCTTGTCGATGGAGATTTTGTTCCTACTGTAGTCTGCGCGATTCCTTCTTTGGCGCACGAAACAGCGACGGCTTACGATCGCTGATGCTCCGGCTGACCTTGTTGACCGGGTAGCCCGACTGCATCCCGGTGCGAAGCAGTGTGTCTGTCGGCCTTTTGCCTTGCATTTATGACCGAGACGGCAACGGAACGGTGAAGACTCCCCACCACTACACCACAAAGAAAAGTGCTACCAACGAGTGTTACGGTGCTACGTTCGGGAGAAGCGTACCGCCTCAGCTTCGTCTTCTTCTTCGCTCATCGCACATCTGCCATCTGCCACAAATTCTCCTAGGTCTCGGAACTCCAGCGCCACTCGCGGCCGTCTACGTTGACCGTCTTCACGCGTCCCATTGTAAGCGGGCGCCGCTTTTGCCACTACATCCTCTAGAGCACTGTACTGCTGCATACAAATCCGCCAGCTTGGCGCCGACGCTCGTGCACTGCTGCGAGCCGAGGTCACGGTGTAAGATACACTCTTTAGGTGAGGACACGGCGGGGCTGAATGTGCGGCGCGAGGAATCAGATAGCGTTCGTTCGACGGGAATCCGAAAGGCTGCATCGGCTGCATCATTCCGCGGCCACCGTGCACACGGCTGACAATAGAGAGTTTTAGGGAACCGTTTTTGCACATCCGATACGGTACGATGGGCCCTCCGGTACGAAGTGCGCATGCGCTTGTGTTCCGCGATCTTACCGTAATGCGCTGCTCGAACCATAAGGCACGACCGGCACGACCAATGGCCGACATGGACGGTCTCGCTTGGTTAGCAAAACGCAGATTTCGCTGGCGGAGAGAGGGTGCCGTGGCTTCAAACATGAATAAAATAACTCGTGGTAGTACCTAGCAGGAGCGCCATATGTGACAGCAAGTGCATAAAGTTGGAATCAGCAAATAAAAAAGAAAATACAGATCGAAACGCAATAAGACATCTTCGATAGAAATAAATTAATGTTTAGCAGCTGCGAAAATCTTCTGCTTAGTGGCGCAGTGGATTAGAGCGATCATTTCGTGTGCTCGTAGGAGTGCGGTAGCGGAGAGTTCGAATCCGGCTGGCCCATCCACCTCTTTTTTTTATATTTTAATTTGTTTTTCTTTTTAAATTTTTTTATATTTTAAGTCTTTTATATTTTAAGTTTTTATATTTAAGTTCTTTTATATTTTTAAGTTTTTTATATTTAAGTTCTTTTATATTTTAAGTTTTTATATTTTTAGGTTTTTTATATTTTAAGTTTTTTTCATATTGTAAGTTTTTTTTTTTTTTTCCATACAAACGTTGGGATGTGCATTTCGAGCTCTTATCACCCGTTTTTACAGCTGCTTTATGACTGAGGGTTATCTGTAGTGTCGACAGAGTGAGCAACAGCCTTCTGGATCAAGGATCTGGATACTTTTTAGTTTAAAAATTTTGTATGAATTAAAAATGTGTGTTCTAATGCTAATCACACATATTCTATAAAACGAGCCCTTTAAATATTGGGTGATAGTTTTAATAAATGCACAGCAGTAAAGTTACAGGTTTTCCTTTATTAATTTTTTTTTTTTTTTCCATACAAACGTTGGGATGTGCATTTCGAGCTCTTATCACCCGTTTTTACAGCTGCTTTATGACTGAGGGTTATCTGTAGTGTCGACAGAGTGAGCAACAGCCTTCTGGATCAAGGATCTGGATACTTTTTAGTTTAAAAATTTTGTATGAATTAAAAATGTGTGTTCTAATGCTAATCACACATATTCTATAAAACGAGCCCTTTAAATATTGGGTGATAGTTTTAATAAATGCACAGCAGTAAAGTTACAGGTTTTCCTTTATTAATTATTTTTTTTTTTTCCGTGGTAGCACCGTACACGGCACAACGATCGGTTCGCGGGCGTCCGACAGTGATCGTCTGCTATCTTTACCGTAAGAGAGCAACATGAGCGCCGTATCTACCTCCGTCCCTCCGCCTCGTCCTCGCAAGCGGGTTTCAGCGGAAGATGATATCTTCCTACTTCGGGAGGTGTTAGGCCCTAATCCTTTTTTTACTCCGGCCCTTTGGAATGACGTCCTTAAGTCGAAAAAGAACTTCTCGTTGCGAGGAGCGAAGGAACGGATTGACCTCCTCGTAACTTTGTACAAAGAAATGACCGCCTTAACTTGAGAAAGCGAGTATGTTTTTTTTTTTTGTATTTTCTTCGCGATTTAATATTCCTATTTTTATTTGTCCATAACTTTCTTAATACTCGACCCTGCAGTGGGCCTTGAGGGAAAGACACAGGATCGCTGGCAGACGACTTCGAATGTTGATGATAAGCACGCGCGCGCGTGCTCTTATTTGTGTGTCAAATCGAGTTTGCTGTCGGCGACTTTTCAGCATATCAGGACGTGGTTGAAGTAAACATCATATTTGGTTGACGTAAAACACCAAAGCTTGCCCACTGAGAACGTATGACTTACAAAACAAGTTACCACTTACGATCGAGGAACTATTTTATTTCCCGAGGATATGAATCGGGTAAACTAACAAAAAAAAAAAGAAAAAACGGTTGCAAACGAGCCCCTGACACCCAGATTCAGCCGTTGGTTGTCAACGTCTCCGGGATGCGCAGCGCCGATCGGAGATGAAGCAGATCCTCCTTTGTGAACCTGAACAGCCGTACGACGTCCTCCTCGTCCATCGACGCTAAGTTGAACGTCCCATGCCTTGCCGCCAACAAGCGCCTTCTCTTAGTGCGCAGACAGTCGTACAAAAGAACGTTTTGTAAATTGTTTTCTCCGAATATAGCCAACTCCAAGTCATCGTCAAAAAGAACGAGCGTCTTTGTTGTCGGAAAGCTCGTCTGCTTCTTTAGCAGACGAACATTTTAGAACTTCGCAGCGCCAGAGGCGACACGCCATGGAGCACCAGGTTTTGTATTACGGAAGCGCATTCATTCCAGTAAAAAAACGAGACGAACTATAAGTAGGTATACATTGTTTTAGGTTCTCTATATTTTTAGGATGAGATTTTTATTTGCTTCAGTTTCTGCGATTTGTACAAACAAACGCAAATATCTACATTCTCAACGAGGCCGATGCAGGTTTCCGTTGCCAGGGGGCGCGACCTGTACCGATCGTCTGCTCTCGTCTGCAAATACGGTTCCCCCAAAGCCGTTTAGAGGCACACGATCGGTCGACTCGCCCGATCCAAGGTATCGATCGTTTTTGTTTATCGATCGTATTTTGTTCCGGTTCCCTAAAACTCTCTAATGTCGCCGGCTGCCAAACGGCGAAACTGTGTGAGAACGAAAAAAATTATCTCGTTGTCATGATACCCCGGTACACCGTAGTCTTTCTGCACGTGCGACAACCTGGCTGGAGCTCTGCGCGTGTGGAGCATGAGGCGGCACGAGCCGTCCTGTGCACTGCTGCCTGCCTCCTGCGTCTTACACCGTGCCCATAGAGTGCCTTCATACACACGAGCGAGACAGACATGTAGGCACCCTACGTGCCCACGGGTCGACGAGTCATCTACCGGCGCCGCCAGTGCCCGGTTACTGTCATAGACCCAATGGAGTCGATTTCTGGGTAAACTGGGCGCTCAGCAGCGCTTCCGTGTTCGGAGCCGCTCATTACTGCAACGAATCGGCGACTCATTGCTCTATCGATAGATTGCGAAACTAAAATAAGAAACAATAATCATGTTTATAAAATGGAGCGCTAACGTTTTAATTATGACATTTGATGCTGTCGAGCTTGCTTCAGCGGCTTCTTAGCCGTTTCCGAAGGCGAAGCCGCTCAAAATCCAACATGGCGCAGACCTTCCGCCGTGCCCTGCCGCTGCTCCCTACCGCGGTACCGCCGGTACCGCGATAGGTTTTGGTTGGAAATTTACGGTTCGCGCGTGTCATGCCTCTTGTTATGGCAAAAAAATTGTAAGTTCTGCTTCTACCTTGTGTCCAGCAGTTGACTGTCCGTTACTTGTCGTTGGCGTCTTCCAGGGAATCGAAACAGATGCAGCATTTTTCGCACTCGTTGACGCATTTATTCTGTCATTTACATGACAAAGAAAATCAATTTACACGGTCACTTTGAACAAGTGTTGCTATGCGGAGAAAAAATTAATTGTGCGCGCAGAATCTACGTTAGCAAGAGATGCTACAGTGAAGATACAATGTGCGACACTGTTAGCGCGAACACGACATAGCGCTTTTTCACGAGGGTTCGTAAACTCAAATGCAACTATGGCCCGAGAATATCTGTTTTCGCGATTGAAAAACACAATACAGTCATGTCTCGCTAACATGGTCGATCGTTTCGGTCACGCCACTATATAGGTCGTTTTCGGGGTCTGATATGTGTCCCTATACAATTGTAACTTCTCACGTTAAATGAAGAAACCCGCAGCTGGGAACAAAATGGGTAAATACATGTTTTTATATTTTTATTGTTGTCTTTGTAAAGATAAACGCGAAAAAGGGGGAAAAACAAAAGGAAAAATATAAGTGAGACAAAACAGACTAGTAAAGCTCTTCGGTTACAGAATTTACCCAGAGCTTCACCACTCTCAGATGAGACAATGGTGACTGACAATGGTTAAACTTTTCAGGGGTTTCCAGCCTGAATCATTTGCAGTTTTTTCCCTAACAGTTGCAGATGACAAAAATGAAGAACATACCACCTTCATAGTTTCTTATTTCGAATCTTTGCATTGATTCATGATTATGAATGACTAACATTATGGAGAATTGTTTTGGGGACTGAAGATGTCCATATTAAACAGAAAATATTGTGATAGCAAACAGAAATGTTTGTTTCTGTGGCATGAAAACACAATAATTATAATGATTAAAAAGCGCAACAAGACGACGGACACAGAAGAAGACACAGACACAGTGCTACTTACAACTGAACTTCATTTCGGCTGCAGCTCGGTACATATTACCGGCAACAACACAATCCAGTTTGGAAAGATATACAGATACACATCGTAAAAATCATCATAAAAAAATAATAAAAAGGCCAACAACTTGTCTGTAGTTTTTTTCTTTTTTATGATGATTTTTTATGTGTATCTGTTTATATTTCCAAACTTATTTTTGTTGTTGCCGGTAATATATACCGAGCTGCAGTGGAAAGAAAGTTCAGTTGTAAGAAGCGCTGTGTCTTCTTCTGTATCCGTCTTCTTGTTGCGCAGTTTAATCATTATGAATCACCAACTTGCCCAACTTTCTACCCTCGTCAACAATAAATATAATTTCTGATATGTGTTATATAGAAGCAAACCCAGTGTGAAGTAAATATGCAGCCCTGTCGGAGAATTGTATGCAAACCGCCCTATCGTTGTGGTATATCTAAAAATATATTTAAATGGCTATTGGTTGTGGAATCCCAAATACCAACCGAACGTGCATTATGAGAAAATATCAATTGTTCAACCTGTGTAATAAGACAATAACGCAAACTTCAGTGGGTCAGCTATTGTCCAGCAAAACTTGAGTTCTCAAAGAGTGAAACTCTCTAAGTAGTTTGAATTCTAGCTACCAAAGTTCCTCGTATCACTGGTTGGAAGCAACCGATCTCACCCCTCACTTGCTACCCCCCCCCCCCCCCACCAAAAAAAAGAAAAAAAGCTGCCTAAATGTTGTTGGCCACCAGCAGGCTAAAACCTTGTCTGAACAAAGTGGATACTCAGAGGCTTCTGTTAGTCTATGATTTTGCTTCATAAATATCATGCAAGGAGTAACCTGCTGACGCAGTGGACAACATTGTCTCTCAAGGGCTCAAGGGCTTAAGAAGCACAGCCGAAAGATTTCATGCCCAGTTGAAAGCTCGTGTCATTCTGACTGGTCCATGCAAATAAAACGTTAACACAATGCATCGTTATTTGGGCAAACTTATTTGTTGCTGACTAACAGACCTGAACCAAATTTTTTAGAGACATATTCCTTAATACTATATGTATACCTTGCTGTCTGTAGACCAGTTGGGTATTTCTCATTTCTCTTGGCCTCTTGATGAACTTCCGATACCTGTCACTTGCGCCGTCAAGTTCAACCATGAGTTGAACCAGGTTCTCTTGGTGTGGCCACTGAGATCCTATAATGCCCATGGGGTGAACCAGCCAGTTCGTTGTTCTTTCTCATTTTTGCTGTCTGTGTGTTCTTCATCTTCTCAGGATCTGCACAGGACAATGTAAGAACGCATTAGTTTGTCTCGTCTCAACACATACACTTGCAGAAGAGAGACAAGGCTACGAAACATTCCATAGGTCTGTTCCTACTATCCTTTTGTTTTTGTTATCATTCTCTTTGCCCCATCCATTCTCGTTTTACATTGCAGTTAACCGTAGATTAGACTGCATAGATCACTATGGCAGAACCTAGCATGCTGATGGTTACATATTCAGCTTGATAGGTTGGCCAGCAATCAAGGGCACTTCACAAAAAAATGACCACGGACACTACCTTTAGTTTATTGGGGTTCCCTGTCCCTGATGCTTATTGGAGTGATTTTCATGCCTTGAGAATCTGTATGAATACACAAAAAAACAACAACACATAACGCAAATGTTGCTCTTTTATGTGCAATAAACGAGAAAGAAATGCCTAACGTGAGTTTTAATTGTTTTGAGGGGAGTGCGTCGGTAGGTGTAAAAACTCGCGAAAGAATTACACATAGAAGGACGGATAGCACATCTCGCGATCAAGCTCTGCTGTCTGCATTCTGCCCCTCTTTGCGTAAATCTTTCGAGATTTTAAAAGTGCCTTCCGAATGTAAATTATTTTACGATTCAGCTTTCTAATAATCTCTGAAAGAAATAAAACGTGGCAAACTAGTCGCAGGGCTGTAAAAGAATCTACACGAGATAAATTAATAAAAACGGGCAGATATTATAAGATATAAACTCTGAAATATATAAAACTGGGAGAATATATTTATATATTGACTACAATTTACTCGACGGGGATCTACACTGCTGTGCACAAAATCGACGAGAGGTAGAAGAGGTGATATTTCGCCAACAGTCTACAGATCACAAAATATTTGCAGGACGGTCTTCATCCACAAAACCGTGCTAAGAACGCTCACCGAAATCTGTGCATCGCAATGAAATCACGGTGACATTTTGTAAATTTCAAAAATGAAACGATATATTCAATTACCTAAAAGAGTACAAAACCCTCAAATGGTGCAATTTGTGGCTGGAAGATCAGCTTAGGAAAAGTTTCGATTGGGGTGAAAACTTTCAAACTCACCGTCGTCCGTTGGGATCCGAACGAACGGGTGATTCTTGTCCCCGACGCTACTTGGGCACCACTTTGCGTAACCGCACGAATGAGGTAGCTCAAAGACACGAAAAGCTTTCCACTCGCCCGAAAGTGCGAGGCTCGCGCAGTGCGATGATCGAGGCGCCGACGCTTGACGCACCGAAGGCGAGCGAAAGCGCGAAAGCACCGAGCAGACCCACGGACGCCTCAACAACGGTCCACCGGTTTCAGAACACGCAGAGCGCAAGCGCGCATGCGCACAGGCAGCGGTTTTGTTTTAGAAACGCAAAAAAAAAAAACAGAAAAAGGCAAAATTTCGAGAGTGGGATATTGACACGAACTAAAAAAAATATGTCATATTTTTAAGACTACGTAATTTGTATTTAGTGAAATAATATGCAGTCATAACTAGAGGTAAATGAAGTTTGATTCATTATTGTTTTGTTTAGATTTTAGTAATGAGCGCCTCCGACCACGCGAGCGCTGCTGTACACCGCTATGGTGGCGCCATCCGTGTTCCGGCCGCGCAACTCGCTCTGTGTCCGGAGGTTGGCGCCGCTTGAAACCATAGTGAGAGAGGGAAAGAGAGAGAGTGAAAAGCGAACTTTATCTGCACTGCGCGAGGAGCGCGCTGTCCTCACCTGAAGTGTATTATCTTACACCGTGGCCGAGGTCAGGGAGCACGAGAGCGGTGATGGCTCGAGAATAGAAGATTCGATTCTTGCCTGACGAACGGATTGGTCCATGTTTTGATCGCCTTCGCGACACGTGTGTCGTCTGCGCTGCTGTGCATCTTGCAGCAGTCTCGCAACGCACACAGTTAGCATGGCAGGCGTTGTCACGAGCACAGAACACACGCGAATGGCGATATACACTAACCGCAACCTAAACCTTTCGCGAACAGAGGATGAGGAACCGAGAAACGACAAGCAACGGAGCAGCCGACAGAGCCACTGCTGCTTTGGTTACCAAGCGACAGAAGACCCGGATGTTTTGAAACGGAAGCTGAATCGCAATGACGGGATGCGGTGTCATGTGATTAACAAAGAGCGTCAATAAATGATTATTTATTTTTATCATTTCATTTTTTTGTTGTTTGAAGAGAAAACAAAGTGGAATATTTGTTCCACTTCATATATCACTTATGATGACGTTTTGTTGCCTCTGGTTTCCACATAGTGTAATATAATTGTTTGAGAATCTAAAAAAAAAAACAAAAAAAACATTGGAATTTTAAACGGGGTTTGTAAAATCCAGATGCAATATTTGGCCGCAAACCTTAGTAAACAACATCTTTTGGCAATTATGAATATAAGAAAATGAACATGAGGTCGATACGTTTCCTTTTCATGACCGCTTTAAACAAAAGGGCTCTAAGGAAAATACAAAAATTAACGGCGAAAGCGGTCATCCCCCCCGCACAGAAGAAAAAAGTGGGATGCGCTCAGTCACACTCTTGTTCACCACGAGACTGGTGGCACAGCTAATATAAGCTATGCGTAACCCATCGCATAGCACCGAACTTAACATGCTTTATGATAAAAAAATGAGAGACGTTAACATATTGGTAATACCGAATTAGAGCGCAACTCTTGAGAAGCAGGAGGAGTGGGTGCAGAGGGGAGGCTATGCCCCTGCTCCCCCTCTGTGCCCTCCCCTCCTCCTCTCCTGCTCCCCTCCCATTTAGCGTGAAATTTTCGTTAAATTTCTCGCTAAATTGAGCGAAAATTTCCCCGCTAAATTAAGCGAAAATTTCCCAGCTAAATTTAGCGGAGAAATATTCCAGCTAAATTTAGTGAAGAAATATTCCAGCTAATTTTAGCGGAAAATTTACCAACATTTTCTCGCAAAATTTAGCGGAGAAATTTAGCCAGGAAGCTGAATTGGTTTTGAGGTCACGTGACGTGATTTTCCCCCCTGAATTTAATAGAAAAATTTCCCAGCTAAATTTAGCCAAAAAATTTCCCCGCTAATTTTCGCGAAAAAATTTCCCTCCAAATTTAGCGGGAAAATTTTACCCTCGTAACGTCACACGTGATGTCCCCTGTAACGCCATGATGGGAAGCGTCAAATAATGCAACTTGCGCTTACGCCGACGGCGACGCCGACGCCGACGCCGCTTAACCCGGAAACGGGTGCCTAAGAGGTGCGCTCTGAAAGGATTTCATGGGACACGTGGTCAAAGGATCTCTCAAGATCTAACTGCAGTGGAAAGCATGGTACAATAATAACAATGGTCCATTCATTAAAGGGTAACTACAAAGAAAAAAATGAAAGCCGTTTGCAACTCCCCGTAACGCCGGATTAGAGCGCAGCTCTTGAGGAGGAGGATGGAAGGGTACTGAGGGATAGGATGGTAGGGTACTGAGGGATATGCGACTCCCCGAGGTCACGTGACCTCAAGGGAGGGCGTCACGTGACCTCAGGAAGTCACGTATCCCTCAGTAGGTGTCACGTGACCTCAGAGGGGCCACGTTACCTCAGGGGGGGGGGGGGGGGTCACGTGCCCTCGGGGGTCACGTGACCTCAGCGGGGGATTACGCGACCCCAGGGGGGTAACCCTCATGACCGCCGTGAGGGTAACCCTCGTGACCCTCGTGAGGGTAACTCTCATAACCCTAGTAACCCTTGTGAGGGTAACCCTCGTGACCCTCGTGAGGGTAACTCTCATAACCCTCGTAGCCCTCGTGAGGGTAACCCTCGTGAGGTAACCCTCGAGGGTTACGAGGGTTGTTACCCTCACGAGCATCACGAGGGTTACCCTCGTAACACTCGTGGCCCTTGTGAATGTTACCCTCGTGACCCTCGTGAGGGCAACCCTCGTAACCCTCGTTAGAGTAACCCTTGTAACCCTGGTGAGGGTTACTAGGGTTACGAGGGTTGTTACCCTCACGAGGATCACGAGGGTAACCCTCGTAACCCTCATGAGGGTTACGAGGGTTACGCGCGGTTACGCCGACGCCGACACCGGTCAAGCCGGAAACGGGCGCTCAAGAGCTGCGCTCTAAAAAGAAGTGTTTTTTTTAAACAGCCTAATTGGGACAAGCATGTCACACAACTTTTTTTCCGCGAAAAAAAAAAAAACATTTTTTTTACCGCAATATTTTTTACGCGAGACTGATTTTAGTTTGCGGCTATATTTCCGTTTTATGTCGCGCGCCACAAAGTTGGTATTAAGCGCCACTGAGTGGCTGCTATACGTCACGGAGTGGCGGATATACGTCACGGAGTGACGTGCTATAGCAACTCTTCTCATTGGCTAAGATTTTGATTGCCAGCTTAGATCTTGGTTGTTAAACCTTTGTGATACGTTGTAGTTTCCTTTTGAGCGTCATATTTTTTTATGTTTAAAGAATAACACATGTAATGAGAGTTATTATTCTTTACAAAAGGCTTACATGACAGGCACTTCCGTTTGGATTCATACCATAACAAACAAAAGCTCCGCCATTCGTTTCATGGCCGCCGAAGTCTCTGCTCCCGCCTGTCTCGCCGACCTCGACTAGTCGTTTCGCCGAAGGGATCAGTGTTTCCTGTTGCCCCAGGTGCTTGAGTGAGTCCTCCTGAAGTGAAGTAGTGTGTGTTTAGCAGCTTTCGCAGGTGTTAGTGATAGGAAGCGACGCGGGGTTTTGACTTTCATAGCGCGGTTTGTTACTTTCGTTTTCCTCTTTGCTTTCTTAGCGTTTTTTTTTTGTTTTTTTTTTTTTTTGCTTGCGCCTGCAAATGCCGACTTTTTGGAAATGTCAGCTTCTGTAAAGCGCGCCGTTGCTCTGTAAACTGCTGCGAGATGAGTGATCGCGACAGCGAGCCTTCCTGCAGCCATGTCGCCCCGAAAGATGAATGCTATTTGGCTAGAGGAAATCGGGCGTTCGCGTAGCGACAAACGTGTCCAGGTATGTTCTCGCCATTTCGCTCCGGAGGCCTTCGAGATTCGCACCGGGTGCACCGAACGTCGGCGACTGAGACAAAGCCGTTACGCAAAAAACATGCCACAGCCAAGCTCTTACGTAACAGCTGTCCGCATAAGTCTTCGGACGTCCGAATTCTGCGTTAGCAAACATATTTTTTTTCTCGGCTTCCGAACCATCTTACGTTAAGTTGTTTGAATTGAATGTGTAGTGTACTGGTCCCTTCCTCCCTGTAAAGTGTCAACCTCCCACGACGAGTGATATTCTCTCTAGAGCCTGCGACGTCCCAAATTTTTCCCATTGAGTTACGGTGCCAAAGGAAATTTCCACCTTTTATCTTTATCCCAACTTCGTTTGGTATAACAAGGTTCTTGACAAGTTACGGTAATGGCCTAGTACCTTTGTGCCCAAAATGAGCACCTCGTACAGCCAGGATATTAGGAAACAGCTGACCCCCAAGAAAAAGCGACATTCCTATTGAGTGAAGCATGCGATTTTATTTAAGCTGATAACTAAATATTTAAACCATGTGTCTCAATTAAACTCGCTACACTCCTTCCTTGAGCAAAGTTCTCATTGGCCTAATCAATATAATCGTTCAAGCAGTCTTAGTTTCCAAAGTATAAGGAAGAAACAAGAATCAGTTGATTGCTCTAATTGAGTGAAGCCGCCGTTTTTATTTTTGTCAGTAAAACAAGTTTCACACCAGCTTCATGTCGTTTCGCTCCAACGCCCTCATCCGGTAGGCGATCTGGAGCACGACTGGGTTTAGAATGCCACCGAAAAAGTCGGCGTGATCCGTGATGCAGCGGCTACCAGTCTTGGAGGCGGCCTCCGGAACCTCGAGGCAGCAGACGCACTCGCGGGCCGTCGGCATTAGCTGGCAGCAGCTGCAGCGGCACCTGCTTGCATGTAATATCACAAGAGCAAAAAGCAACAGTACACTAACATTTTTTTCTTTCAGTCTTGACAAATCGAGGCAGTTGGGTAACACCCGAGCCATTCAGTGGCCAATTCGTCTAAGCATGCGGCCTTTCGCATGCTTAGAGACCCTGAAAAGAAAAAAAAAAAAAAAAGTTTTTTAAACAATCTGGTTTGGACAGGCGTGTCAAAAAATGTAATTTTTCGCATAAAATGTAATTGTTTTACACGCATGTCTGAACCAAACTGTTAAAAAATGTTTTTTTCCTTTCAGTTTTTTTTTAATACCACACGTCTGTTCAGGACCGACCACAAGGTTGATCACGCCTTGTTGTTGTTCCGCCAGCACCTTCACCAAAATCATATACTGTAAACGACTTATTTCTCGCGGGCTCAATATTTCGCGATTTAGGTCAAAGCTGAAGTTTTAGAATAATTCGCGGGTTCTCATTTTCGCGACGCGGTGGGATCTCAATATTGATTCCAATGTTTTTACATTTTACCGGAATAGTTCGCGGGACCTATTTCTCGCGAATTTAGGCGATTCGCGAAGTTCGCGAAAATTATGTCCTCGCGAAAATTAAGTCGTTTACAGTAGTCGACGTTCGTGTGAGTAATTGGGCGGTACGCTCCAAAAAAAGCGAAGTTTCGCTCAATCTTCGCTGCTTTGAATTAAAACAGTGTGAGTAAACGAAAAGGACGGAGGCAAAACATTAAGCAGGTACCCCTCGGAAAACACACGGTGCAAAAATAATGACACTTGGTCTTTGAACACCTAATAAAACTCGGCTCCGAAATCACTAGGTCCAGGCGATTTCCCGCGCTTCAAATTGTCGATTGAATATTCCCATTCACCTAAGGTAACAGAGTGTTCTAACTTATTTTTTAGTACGTCTTTCAGTTTCGGTTTTAGCACCACTCTTCGGTGTACGATAACTAAAAACCTCTTTGTTATGTTCCACAAATGCATGTTCAATGCTCTCCGTGTCACTCGACAACGTCCCTTGATAAGGAATTTCACTTATCTCGTTGTTTTTACGGCGGCATACCTTCGCTCCATGCCAACGACTGTTTTGTTGGGGACCTCCTCATAGATAAGCGTTTCAAACGCGCGCGTACAGTTGCCCCCTGTTAAGAATGGAACCTTCGGCAACCTTTTCCGAGTTTCAACGCTGCGGAAACGAGTACGGAAACGAGTCACGATCTGTTCTGGACTGTCGCCCACCTGTCGAAGCCTGCCCAAAACGAGTCTCAACGCGTCCGTGACGTCAACGGGACGTGTGTGTGTGTGCGTGTGGGTTCGTGCGCTCCGGAAGGGGAGAGAGGCCTAGCCTAACTGCGGAGAACCATGGCTACGACGCACCTCTGGCTACGACGCGGCGGACTTTGCTGCAACGCACTTGGCGGTCGCACCTGCTGCCCTGGCGGAGAGTGAGGGAGAAAACGGACCCTATATAAGGCGGGGCGTGAGGCGGCTCCAGTGGTTCTCTTGGATTTGACGACTGTATCGCTACCATGTAATTAAACCGTTCGTTACGTTACCAATTCTCCCACCTCCACTGGACCCCTGGGTTCTTCACTTCGGGGAATGGTCGTCGTCAGGAGCCAGGAAGCCTCCGGACGTGCGGCCTAAGCCCCGCCTCGAACAACTGGTTGGCAGCGGTTGGGATCGGACCATGCGACATCGTGCTACATCTGTGGGTGAGCGTTTGGACTTTGCTTTGAGATTCGCCAGGCTTCAGATTATGGGTAATTAATTTTGAACTGCTGGGAATCCTTAGTGTTTGACTCGTGCGCTAGGTTTGTGTACAACCTCGCGACAAGTTTTATAGCAAAGCCAAAGCTAAAGAGCAGCGATCATGATCTGATGAGGTTACTGAGAACAGATTTACTCTGTTTATGTGAAGAATCGCGTGTGGAGGTGGAGCAAAAGATGAAGAAATCTGAGATCAGTAAAGCGATTTCAGAGAGCGCGGAAGCAGAGGAAATTAAAATTGCGTGGGAACTGCTTCAGAACGCTAAGAGTGAAGCTGCAGCAAGAGAGGAACGAGAACAGACTGCAGCGAAAGAGGAACAGGCTGCAGCGAATGAGGAACGAGAGCAGGAGCAGGCTGCAGCTAGAGAGGAACGAGCACAGACTGCAGCGAAAGAGGAACGAGAACAGGAGCGGGCTGCGGCGACAGAGGAGCGAGCGCTGAAAAGGCTAGAGCTCGAAATTGAACAACAGCGATTAAGCTCGCAGAACAGTAGAGTTGGGGCTCCGGTACGAGCAAGTGAGACCGAGTCGTATCAAATGAAGAAGCTCATGCAGCCGTTTAAAGTTGGGGAAGACGTGGGCCTATTCTTAGTTAACTTTGAGAGGACATGTGAGAAGTTGAGCTTCGCCCCAGAAACGTGGCCGCAACGGCTTTTGACTCTGTTGCCCTGTGAGCCTGCAGAGGTTGTCGCGCGCCTTAGTGCTGGAGACGCGGACGACTACGACAAGGTGAAGTCCAGCCTTTTGAAGCGGGACCGCCTTTCTGCCGAGGCGTTCCGTCAAAGGTTTAGAAACGCATCCAAAAAGAGCAGCGAGGGCTACTCGGAATTCGCGTACGGGCTTAAAACCAACCTGATAGAATGGTTGAAGAGCGAGGAAGTGTACGAAAGCCGAGACAAGGTAGTCGAGTGTGTGTGCCTCGAACAGTTCTTTCGTAGCATTCCGCAGTCAGTCAAGCTCTGGGTGCAGGACAGGGTGGGAGTCGACTCTGTCGAAAAGGCCGCTGAGCTAGCCGAAGAGTACGCAACGCGTAGAAAGCTGAGCGGAGAGGAAAGCGAATCCGGCCGAAGCGATCAGCGCAAGACCTTCCGACAGGGAAATGACTCGCGAGAAAACGGGCCCGAGAAGCCCGAAGCAGGACAAAAGGTCCCAGACAAGAGCGCAGAACACTTGAACGGAGACGAGGCGCGGAAAAGCCCAACAGGGCAGTTCGAGGCAAGGAAGCCGTTCCGGTGCTACAACTGTCAGGAGCCGGGACACACAACGGCCAGATGTAAGAAACCGCGGGTTGTGTTCTCGTACGTGAACGGTAGTGACGGGGACCTGAAGCTTCTTCGTCCCTATCTTCACGAGCTTCATGTAAACGGAAAGCCGTGCAGGGTGCTTCGGGACAGTGCAGCGACGATGGACGTTGTCCATCCGTCGTATGTAACGCCATCCGATTTTACGGGAAAGGTAGTTTGAATCATGCAGCTGCTCGAAAAGCACAGTATCTGTCTGCCTATGGCGACAGTAAGGATAACTGGCCCGTTCGGAGAGCTAGTGACAGGGGCGGCTGTCTCGCAAACAGTCCCGTTGGAGTATCCTTATTTGTTTTCTAACCGGTCAGATTTCCTGCTGCGCGAAAGGGGTCAACAACTGGGAGAAGGGCTAGTTCAGTCGTGTACGAGGTCCAAATCGCGTCAGGTCGCCCCTTTGTTGACGAGTGATCCAGAGCCAGAGGCAGCTGACGGGGAGCAAGCACTCCCAGAGTTGGAGGCAGAAAACCGGGATGAGAGGGACCAGGTTGTAGAACAGCCTGATCTCGTAGCACTAGGAAGCGTACGCCGTCCCAACGCGCCGGCGGAAAAGGCGGAGGAAGAGGGGATCAGTGAAAGATCTCTCGTAGCTCCGGCGTCGCGTAACTTTGGTCCTCTGCTACGAGTAGACAGAGTGTCTTTGACAGTCGAGCAGAAGAGCGACCCTAGTGTGTCAGGGTTTCGCTGTACAGCTCAGGAGATTGCTAGGACCAATGTGACGGGGAATGAAAGAGGCGGATTGTTTTATCGGCGCTATAAGGACCGCATTTTCATGTCTAGAAATCACGTGAAAATCGATCACTATGACTTCAGCGTAAGAAAAAGAAAAGGCAAATTTAACGGTGATACCGATGGGTTGAGCAGATTTTTCTGACATCACAAAAAATAGTAGGGATGATCTCAGAGGTCTTCGTCATCCACGGGAATGAGGATCTAAGTGGGGGCACTTCGTTGAAACCCCAAAAGGACCTCACAAATTGCGAAGAGTTTTTGTCTTTTGTATTTTGTTCTTAGTGACCTCGTTGGAAAAATGAGTTTTTTTTGGCGACAGGGGGTCTCGATACCCGGAATTGTACCAAATTTTGGTAATCCGTAATCCAGTCTGGCGGGTCTTTGGCGAATTCCGAGCGTTTGACTGCGGTGTGGCGTGGTGTTGTGGGGGACGTTTCCGCTGATGCCTCCGTTGTGAGAGGTTTGGGAGTTTGTTTGGTGCTTGCAGCGTCTTCTCAAGGCCTACTCCAAGCCCACCTCTTCAGGCCAGCGATTGTACCACCGGCCATTCGAGGTTTCCCTGGCCCCGGAGGGGCTGTTAAGAATGGAACCTTCGGCAATCTTTTCCGAATTTCAACGCTGCGGAAACGAGTACGGAAACGAGTCACGATCTGTTCTGGACTGTCGCCCACCTGTCGAAGCCTGCCCAAAACGAGTCTCAACGCGTCCGTGACGTCAACGGGACGTGTGTGTGTGTGCGTGTGGGTTCGTGCGCTCCGGAAGGGGAGAGAGGCCTGGCCTAACTGCGGAGAACCATGGCTACGACGCACTTCTGGCTACGACGCGGCGGACTTTGCTGCAACGCACTTGGCGGTCGCACCTGCTGCCCTGGTGGAGAGTGAGGGAGAAAACGGACCCTATATAAGGCGGGGCGTGAGGCGGCTCCAGTGGTTCTCTTGGATTTGACGACTGTATCGCTACCATGTAATTAAACCGTTCGTTACGTTACCAATTCTCCCACCTCCACTGGACCCCTGGGTTCTTCACTTCGGGGAATGGTCGTCGTCAGGAGCCAGGAAGCCTCCGGACGTGCGGCCTAAGCCCCGCCTCGAACACCCCTGATACTATACTTCGTTTCAGCTTAGGTGCGAGCGCGGCCGATGTTATGAGCCAAAGGGCCAGTCAAACAGCGAAAGAGGCACAACGTCATGGCGTGCTCTCAGCAGTTGATAGGACCAGCCGGTATTCGCCGCGTCTCTGAGCGTGCTCCTCCACCGGCTAGTACTATCAACCTGAGAAAGGACGCCATGACGTCGCGCTTTTAGATGCGGAGCATCTCTTGCTTGGGGCTATGTCCCGCGGCGTCGGCGTTGTAGTCGGCACTCGAACTACGCACGCGCAACTCTCCTCCTTCCCTCTCTCCAACAGCTGCGCGTTACTCTCTCCGCTCTCTCTCTCTACCAGCCGCGTGCACTGCGCGTGCGTTCGCTTCTCCTCACACCGCGCGCGCACGCGCAACTCTCCTCCTCTAGTCTCCTCTCCTTCAAGTGTGAAAAAAAATAAACGGCGAGCGGCGAGCGTTCCAAGTTTCTCTGCCGCGAGCCGCGACGAAGGCTCGCGTAGGGGGTAACGCTAGGGCAGTCGGTGGCGCCATCTCTCGACGTCAGCACGCAACTGACTCTTTCCTCGGAACCAACACGATGCTTCGCATTACCCCATGGTTCCCCTCGGGAAGATGGTGTAATTTTTTTTGCGCTGTTTGATTGGCCCTTCGGCTTATAACATCGGCCATGCTCGGACCTAAGGTGAAACGAAGTATAATCGACACCGGATGCTTCCAGGTACTGTTTAAGACTGACAATGCGTCAGTGAAAAGTCCAAGCTAAAAGCCTTCTTCGCGCAACAACTCTTTCAACGGATCATTTAATTCCCCCTTGACCTGTTCTTGCTCGTGTTTGAAAACATTTGAGCGCTCAATGGCTCTCATTTTAATATCCTGTTTAAAAGAACTCTCCCTTTACCCCAAAATTACTCCCCTCGGCCCTCGCCAAGTCGTCTAGAGTTTGACGAACTGACTTAACAAAGAAATCGTCCCCAAGGAGCTTCGTGTTGCATTTCTAAAGGTTCCACACAAACTTTTTATGCATTTCTTTAGATGAACACAGTGAAAAGAAAACGAGGCAGTGGTCACTAAATGACACGCGGTGTAGAGTACATAAACAGTACGTCATATTGCTACTCGAAAAAAAAAACAAAGAAACGCACCATGCTCTTTGTCTTGGCCCTCGCCCTCCATCTTCGACTCTTGAACCGCCACGATATTGCCACGCGCGTCTCTGAGCAAGCGCGCCCGTGGCCGAACACTTATCGTGCTTGGCTCCCACGTAAAGGTCCGAGGTTTGACGCCTGGTCGCAAATACAACGTTTTTGTTGTCTCTGTAGATGTCGCGTTCCGGTAAATTCGAGAACACTGTTGCTTCTTCGAGGTCCGAATGTTCTACGTGCCGAGCCTTTTACATTGATTGTTCCAAAAGCCCGCGCTTGTACAGTCGTGGAAAGAGCCAACGAAGCCACAGGAGCACGATGTATGCGGAGAGCAAGTCGTCTGCTTCTTACGCAGGAGTTGCGGTGACGTCAAAACGACGCCGAGGTCTGATTGGCTTTGATTGGAACGATAGTGGGTAGACCCCAATGCTTGATGCCTGAAGGTCTACCCACTATATTTTTTTCAATCAGCGAATAATAGTTTGCCGTTCTGGCATCATCGCAACACCTGTGGAAGTAGCAGACGAACTTGCGCTCCTCGTTAAGTTACACGCGCGCGTCATGCTGGCGGCAAGAGAAACCACGCGAACCGTTCACCTTTGATTAGCGCTGACCTATTTTAATTAATTCGCCACAAATCAGCGCTTTGAAACATAGCAAGCGCGGATAGCCGGATGTTGATAGCCCCTAATTTAGCAACCGGCCGGCGCCCAACTCGCGTGCTTTCTCTTGCCGCCAACATGACGCCAACGAGCTTGAGTATCACTTAAGGCCCTGTCACACTGAGGCAGCAGTTGGACAACTCTATCCGGCAACACGGGAAAGTCGTGTTGCCGGCGACCCTGTCCCATCGTGGCAACAACAACAGTCGGGCAACATGTTGCTGCCGCCCGGCAACCGTGTTGCCCGATTTGTTGTCCGACAACCCTGTCACACCGCGCTGACGGCGAGGACAACACGGGGAACACTCCGCCATCTTGATTGTTTACCTTCGTTCGTGTGCGGCGCGGAATCGCTGGAAATGTGACTCTACAAAGTGCTAGTGCGTTCGAAGGGCCGGGAATTACCACGGGACGACATCAACCAGTGACTGTGGTTAGAAAACTTGACACGGGGAGTATTTTCCGCTCTTTATTTTATCGAAATGTTCTTCATTCGCTGACAAAGCAGATAGCCCTAACCGAGGAAAGTGACATCGCTGATATATTTTCGAGATTTACGCCACCGTATGAAGTGTTTCTGTCCGGTTCTTTCATGCAATTCCTATGTCTACTGTAAAATTGAGTTAGCACCGGTAGTACCCCAAAGTGTCTTTTGTAGCGTGGTGTTGAGCTGAACTGAATATTTCAAAACTGCGACACCGACACGATCGGCCTTCATAACAATCGGTGGAATAAATATTTTTCTACGCTGTCTACTTGCCTACCGCCCGCTATGTGATCGCTTCATTCCCCCAAAACGTCCTGGGTATTTTGAAAACAAATCAGGTGTCTGGTAGCGGCTGTTTTCAAGTTCCAAGCATCAACAATCATGATCAAAATGGTCGTTTTAATGCTTCGATTTTTTAATCTTTGGTTTTCTGTTTTTTTTTATACTTCATCAGCGGGTGAGTAGGCACGCTATTTAATTTTACTATCAGTAATGTAAGCTGGTCTCTCGGCAGTTCTAATAGCAAAACCAGTCTGAACGTTCACGACCGTAGCTGTGAGTGTGACCATTTCGAAAATCGCTTTCCGTAACCGCAGCAAAAACATTAATCGAAAATAGTTTAGCTGCGCGCCAGCCCTAATTATTGTTAAATAACGTTTTGCAAGCCTTTATTTGAGTAATACCCCTGTCAGACGGGCACGTTAAATGACATTTAAGCAAAATGACATTACAGCTCGGCCAATGAGCGTAAACGATGAAGAACTAGGGTCACGAGAAGAACCAGGATCCCGAGCTGATTCGCCGAGCGGTGAATGACATTCGATCAAAATGACATTTACTTTCCCGTCTGACAGGGGTATAAGACGTTATTGATAGGGGACTAGCTCTACCATCGAAGCTATCTATGTTGTCGTGTTGCCGGGCCGAAATTTCCTCAGCCAGCGATCAGGGCAACACACGTTGCCCAAAGCCAGTTGCTGCTGTTTTTGTTGCCGAAAGCTGTCATACCGAGGCAACATTTTAGTTGTCATCCATGTTGTCGTGCTGCTGCCGCGATGTGACAGGTTTGTCGGACAACATGGGGAGCGAGCAAAAAGTTGCCCGACTGTTGGACAACGTGTTGTGTTGCTGTTGCCGTCGTGTTGCCTCAGTGTGAAAGGGCCTTTAGAGCGGTAAACCGCAACCCAAGGCCTGCAGCGGAAATGCACCCCCCCCCCCGGTCGGCGCCATCTTGCCCGTTTGCCACATTAGTGATCACGTGACGTCAAGATGGGTGCGCCCAGAGGTGGGACAGGTCACGGTAAGCAGAGGCGCCCTCTGGGGCTGCGTTCCAATCTTACTCAAATGGATCCGAGTTACTCCGGTGGGTAATGTGACGTGACAAGACTGATAGAGCAACTGGAGGCAGGTTGGTTTATTCAAGCGCGTTGCATGACGCGCGCGAGTGGCTCGAGACAGCACGCTCCTGTGGCGTCGTTGGCTCTTTCCCCCCTTACATAAGGGGCTCTGCGTGGTGAGCCGCAGTCAGTCCCGCTCCAGCACTCGATCCTGGTGTTACGCCGCCATCGACGCCTCCGACGCTAGCCTTTTTCCTTTTGTTTTGGGCCCAAGTTCACCCTATTAAACGTTTAGTTTGCTTCAGTGTTTTTCGCCTCATCAATTGTCATTTATAAGGGTCGCTACCAATAAAGACGGGGCTCAGTTGGCGCTGCCTGCGCCGTTAACACAAACCCCGCAGGTTTAAAATGACTACACCAAGTGGTGTTTCCAGCAGGCTAGAATTTTAAAAGAGTGCCAGCGGGAGAGCGTGGTGTTTGTAAAGACAATTAAAAAAAAAGTACAAAAAGGTGCAAGTACGCGACGCCTCACTTCGGTTGCTCTTCCGAACGCGTGCGAGACGCCAACAGGTGACGGTAACGTCCCAGCTTGCCAACCCATCCGCGTTCGAGACGTCGCAGTTGCTTGTCGCCGGTTTCGGGGTTGCGACGACAAGCCGTCGTTTCGCAGAACCGCACATGGCGTCCCCGAGATCGACGGCATCGACGTCGTCGCCGCCTTTGCCCTTGCCGTTGTCGTCTCCCTTGGTCTTGCCGTCGACGTGCCCTGACCCGGAGGTTGCCGCAGGGGTGCGTGGAGCCTCCGTTCCTCTGTCAGGCAGATCGTCTTGAACAACACCGGGGGTCGCCTTGGTAGACGGTACTGGGGACGAGGATCCCAGTGACGCCTAGCCGGAGACTGCGACGGCTTCCTCGAACTCGCCTTGCACTTGCCGGTCCGCCAACGTCGTCGCCGTCGCCGTCGCAGCCCTCTCGTCCTCGAACTCGTCCATGAACTTGCCCATGAACTCAAGGTTGGCAGCCGCCACGGCGGTGCTGTTGTCATTTACGTGTGCGTACGCCTTTACGCACACCGAGGCCTCGTGCACGAAGGCCCGGCAGAGGTTGCACCGGGGCACCCTGCAGTCTCGACGGATGTGTCCTGTTCGGTGGCGCCGGAGGCAGACCGGCGCTCGACCGGGGCGACGACCAGGACGTTGCCTCCGCAGATCCGGAGCTGGTGCGGAAGGCTTCCAGGGCGACGCCCTCGTTCAGCCTCATGTGCACAACAAGCGTGGTGGACTCCACGCCGACAAAGCCGGGGACCTTCCACTTTTCACTCACGATCTCCTTGACTGATCCGAAAGGCTCGAAGGCACGGCGCACCGTGTCCATCTTGGCGTCAAACGTGAACCAGTGGAGCTTGATACGCAGCTCTTTCCGGCTGGGGTCGACCAAGAGGCGGACGTGGCCCTTGACCTTCCAGTTTTCGGCTTCCAAAAGTTTAGCCTTGGCTTCCGGCGTTCGAAGATTGAGGAGTCAGACGTGGCTCATCTGGAAGGCCCCTAGACCAGCCACGCCCGGCAGAACGCCCACCTTGTTCAATGGTTCACGAAAATCCTCTATACGGCACGGCCTTCCCTGAATGTCAGCTTGAAGTATCACGCTGAGCTTGGCAGCATCTTTGGTTGGCAGAGCAGCCAGCTGCAAACGGTAGCCTTTGGGAAAAAAAGAAACATTTGTTTCACTGCTATCGATAACGACCGCCGCAGCTTGCGAGGAGCGAAGCACAGCACGACCACTCTGGCTGAAAGCCAGCTCGCTAATGAAGCCACGCACACACGCTTCCCACAAGAGCACGCTTGCACGGCTTGGGAACGAGGGGGAGTTTATATGTTTAGCTCTAGCGTTCCTGTAATTATTTGTGTAAAGTTCGTCCTTCTCGACACGGACGTCGACGGAGATTACGCCGCTGCTGACGCCCCTGCCGAGGTAAGTGCTACAGTTGTCACGACACTTTATTGCGCTATAGACTCTTCTATCTGCCCCGCATGGAGTCTCGAGAGAGCTGTTTCGAATGTCAGTGCACATGTAACCAGTGTAGGCAGAGCGACGTCGCAGCAATCGCGACGCAGAGCCGACTGCTCTTCGATCTGGCCGGCCGCGCTCTCTCTGCTGAGATGTGAGCGTGGGACTCTCAAGCACCGTTAGCTTGCTGAAGATACAAGACGCTGCTTTGTCGTCGCGAATTCTTTGTCCTTCAAATGCCCGCGAAGCCGTTCCAGCTCCCGGCGTACCCTACGCGGCGCCTGTCAACAACTGCCTGCGCAGTATAGCAGACTTTCTGGCGCCTGTTGGCAGTCCACCGAGTGCCGGCGGTTCATTGTTACTACTTGAATGCTAGCATTTTATTAACCCCGCGATGACGAACCGCCGGCGCTCGCAGATGGAAGGTTGCGATGCTGTGCGAACGGTTGTTGAAAAGCGCTGCGTAGGGTACGCCGAGCGCAGGAACGGCTTCGCAGGTGTTCGAAAGGCAAAGGATTCGCGACGACAAAGCAGCGTCTTGTATCTTCAGCAAGCTAACCGTGATCGAGAGTCCCACGCTTTCATTTCAGCAGAGCGAGCATGGTTGGCCAGATCGAGGCCCAGTCGGTTCTCGCGTCGCGATTGCTACGTCATTGCTCTGCCTACACTGACGCCATGTGCGCTGAAATTCGAACCAGCTCGCTCGGGTCTGCACACGGTTCAAATAGACGCGTTTATAGTACAGAGTACTATAAACTCACATCGGTAGCGGCATAAGTAGCGGCTTGATATTCGTTGAGGATGGTGTCGAGAACGACGAAATATATATATATATATATATATATATATATATATATATATATATATATATATATATATATATATATATATATATATATATATATATATATATATATATATAAATTAAATATTAAAAGTACATCACGCAGAACAAATCGCATATGCTTGCAAGCAATAAAAGTACACTGGCAGAAATAAAAAAGGAATAATTATATCTAAAAAAACGTATATTGAAATGACGTCAACGCCGAGGTGAGGTGATGCGAATGAAGAGCATCCAGGAGGCAGAACGTCGTACAAACAATTCCTCGGCGAGCGCTGAGGCACTTGTGCAAGACTGCAATATGTCTATGGCAGCTGCTGACGCTTTTGTGATCGTGGGTCTAAGGCACCGGCGACATATGCCGCAGTTCAGCTGGCTAAAGAAGGTTCAATGGTCGAATGTCCATAGCTTTAACACACAGTTCTCCATAGCCGGTAAAAAGCAATTAATGGGATGCGCTCCCTCGCCCTGAGCGAGCGCATGAATAAGTCTCTTTCACTTTTCTACCTCTGCATTGCTAAGAGTGTCGCGGGTCTTAGCCCTGGCGACATACAACACCACTGAGCCAGCTAAACGACATTGAATGATTGCGAGTCTAAAACGTTAGACATATATCACTCTATAACTGTCTAAATTGCCTTGAAAGGTCGGAGACCTGTAGCCTTGGTGACATAAAACATAATTGAGTCGGCTAAAAAGTTCAACGGTCGTAAGTCTATAAATTAAGTGACATACGCCACTCTATAGCTGGCTAAAGCATATTGAATATTTGCGCATTTATAGCATTAGGGACATTAAGTTTTCTATAGCTCACTAAAAAAGAAATTGAATAGTCGTGAGTCTAGAGCTTTCGGGGTTAATTTTGGTTTTCTATAGTCGGCTATAGAAATTTGAAAGGTTCAGATTCCATAGATTTGAAGACCAATTATTTTGTAGACGACGATAGCGTGTTTTATGATTTCTTTATGGCTGACCATTGAGGGTCAGATACGGTGAGAGCTCCCCACAAGATTTTCCATAAACGTCCAGAGTCCATGTTATTTTATGGGTACGAGCATAATAATTCATTTTTAGCTACGTGCAGGCTTCGAAATCTTACGTATAAATGGGACATCAATAGTATCGTGATACAATCGACAAATCATAAACGCATTTTGCTAAATTCGAATCAATTCATCGAGCTTTTCCGTGCGGTCGCATTGCCACACGCCGTCTTGAGACATAATTATCCACTCGGCGGGGTAGCATGGCATGGTTCCACCATCGTACACAAAATTGTAAGCCATCAAGCGGTTTTTCTGAAAACTATATGTCTATTTTATTTCAACATGTACATATGACAAACTATTGGTAACTTGGCGCATGATGTAGTGCCTGCATTATGCTCACCCACGACCCTACCGGGATCGATAGGTAGTTCCAGGATAAAAACTTGCCATGTCCACTACTCTTACGTATTAATGGTGATTTTTGTTCAAATTCTGGACAATTTGGACATATAAGAAGTTTAAAAAGTTTAGGCGGAAATGTGGCTAAACAATAGCGAATTACGTAGACTGCGGAAGAAAGGAAAGTCCGAAGACCACGCCACAATGCACCTGTTACACAAGGCATAGAATTAAAATAAGAAACTCTGCGAGCATGAAAACACAAAACAAGGAGCAATGAACTGCGCGTCACTACCTTTTCGTTTCCTTGATGGGCCCAGCAGCGTATCTCGGTGACGTCAGCGCTCGTTATCAACACGAGCTGAGCCGAGTTGACGCCGAACGCTGACGTCACCCTCGCGTCCAATGCATGCTCAGAGTATGTGAGCAAGCAATGGCGGACAGTGGTTGGCGCGGACTTTTGAAAAGGGTCTATTCCTGTCATACTATTTAAAACTTTAATTTTATTTCTGCCATTAATCTGCCAAACTTATTACCTTGATATGCCAAAGGCGCGGACACAACTTGAAAATATTCAAGACCAATTATTTATTCAATCGTGTTAAACACAAAATGTTGTTGAACTTCGTCTGTAGAGCGTAGAGGTACAATTGTGTAACATAAAAAAATGCATAAAAATTATAAGGATAAATTTATGCTACCGTCCAGGGGCTCCGGAACCGGGGGGGGGGGGGGGGGGCTGTGGGGGAAGTCGGTCCCCACCCCTCCCAGGTACTAGACCAGTGGGTGCATGCCCCCACACTCAAAGCTGTTCCGACCCCTCCCCCTCTTCTCCCCTCCCACCACACATGAGGGCGCGCGAGAGAGAGAGAGAGAGAGAGGTGAACTACACAATGCGACACAAGTTGCACGAGTCCCCAGACATCGCCTCCACACATTAGATATACTTCCGGAGCCCTGCCGCCGTCCTTTCAAAGTTTGTTGTGTAGGCCAGATTCCACTTGGAGTTAAATCCGCCCTACTTAGTCTCCCGCAGCAATTACGGCACTTAACTCCTCCAGTTCCTTTTATTCAAAATGTGAATAATTTCAAGCTGCACTATAGTTAAAAAAATTTCAAATATTTTTGAACCAACAAAGTAGAAATCTATTTTTCTAACTTACTGTTAAATTTCTTGCGATATAGAACGAAATGTCGTCGTGTTTCCTTGATCCTTTCGACTCCACCATTTTGCAGTGTTCTCAGAAATTCTACGACCAACTCATTGGCTTTTTAAAGCGTCTTTTAGTTTGTTGCTTGCTTCTTTATCTCTTGCTTCTTTTTTTTTTGTGACCTTTCTTTTTCCAGTTTTTGCGAAGTGCTTTTTGAATCTACTTCCATTCTTATTTTTTTTTCAGAAGGACGCTTCTACTCAAGCCTTGGCTAATTGTAGAAATAAGAATGTTACTCGTACTTTTCGCCGTAATGCTCATATCACAGGCAGTTCAAAAAGGTAAGAATACACAATCATGATATGAAAAGGTGGTATTTCTTTTTTGCGTTTCTTGACTCTGCAAACTCATACGTAGTATTTTTACAAAAACAGTTCCTCGTGCAGACCTGAATTGTCGCGAACCAAAATCCTAAGATTTTGGTTCAGGGGGGGGGGGGGGGGGGGCAGACATTTTGATTCGGTAGGGAAATCCTAGAATCTATACACATTAATCTTCTCTGGGAAACTGTCGAGCCCTTCTCTTCTTCTTTCGGATCAAGAGATTCGGTTCCTGCGAGGAGAGAGGGTTCTTCCAAAAACATAAAAAAGACAAAATTTCTGTTTCCTCTCCTCCTCCTCTTGTCTGCAACCTTTCCCTCTCTCCCCTCCCTTCCCCATGAAGGCACCGTCGGCCTTCAGGGCTCTCTGTAACGGTGACTTGTTGATTGACACCAAGCAGACACTAACTTCCGCAGTGCACAAATAGCTGTTGGCAAAGCAGCATGGCCCCCTGCCACTCTCACAAATCACCCTCTCTCCCTTCCTCGGCGACACTTTTCCATCGAGCCTCGAAAGGCCAGTTGAAGCAAGAAAACGTTTTATTGCATGTCGAATGCATGTGTCGTCTGTTTGTCTTCCATGTCCCTCTCTTGTTATGGGTAACTTAGAGACCAACAAGGTCAACTATCCACACTACATGCCACATTATGGAATTTCTCAATCTTCTGCATTCTGCACTCGGTATATTTAAATGGATGAAATGAGATATAAGGTGACTCTATGTATACAATTCAAATCAATGAAAACAGCTCCACTAACATTAGAAGTAACAACCAAGCATAGCCCGTACTAGCAATCGACATGATACCATGGATTAGAGATGGCAGTAAGTACATTACTGTAATGGAATTACAGTAATAAAATTACTTTTTGGAGTAATGAGTAATATAATGAATTACTTCTCTAGGCTAGTAATTTAGTAATGTAATGAATTGCTTTCAGGCAGTAATTTCCAGAAAATTACTCATTACTTTTGAAATTACTTTTGTTCTAAATTAGAAAATTCGTTTGCAAGCTTTAAGAAAGAAGAGAAAAATTATTTTGCATGATGAAATGTTGTGAAAGAGCGTCAGAGGAAATAATCGACGGTCACCTGAGCGCAAAGCTTTGTACGAAGAGCTGGGCAGACGCACAAAGGAGGGCTGGAAAGGCGAAGGAGAAAAGCTTGTGTGTAGACATCGCTGGAAGGCAACGGCTTACGAACTCCAGGCACGACAGATTCACGGCGTCGCGTCTTCACGACGATACTATACTTCGTTCATTCCTAAGCTGACAGCGCTGTGGGAGCTGCAAGCTAACCAGAACCAATCAAACACCTTTTAATCACGTGTCCCGTCCCTTTCTCTGCGCGTGGGTATGAACGGGAGCGTGGTTACGTGGCGAACGATAGACGTGTGACTGCTCCAACAAACACGTAGTTTCCACCGTGCATTTCTAAGCTGACAGTGCGTCAGCTTACGAATGAACGGCTCATAGGCTACAAGGCGACGGGCACATCACCAGTGAGTTAAACATAATTTAAAGCCTGAGAGGACAGGACAAACAGGTCCCCAGCCTTGCTCTTTCGTCAAGCAAGTTCAAACAGTAAGCTTCGACCATTGTGAACCACAAACGTCCGGAATAAATAGTTAATTCCAAATGCCTTGTCAAAGCCACAGAACGTTTAGTGCGTCCTCGAACAAAGCAGGTGCCGCTCTTGCTTTGCCTCGCTGCCTTCCCTTGGGAAGTTTATTCGGGAATAAGCCTACAAGCATGATATCGCCCCCGTTTGTTGGGAAAGTACACAATTTAGGAACCTTGCGCTATTCCCCAATTGGTGACGCTTCTGCTTAGCAATTATCCGGGCCCTTTGTGTGACAATCCTCAAAAACTTGGACTCTTCGGGTGTTTCGGAAAAATGCTCATTGAAAGGAATGACCGAGAATAGGTCAACTATACTCGGCAACAACGTTCCTTGGCAATGCGGTGGAGGGTACAGGCACGCGTTCCCTCTCCATTTTGAGTGCTGAATAGAGCTGTGCGCGGGCTCTCCTCCTCTCCACTGCATTGCCAAGAAAAGTTATCGTCGAGTATAGTGCTCTCGGGAGAATAGAATTAGATTGCGTCCGAGGCAGAAGGAAAACGTTTCACGTGACGACTCCTTGTAAGAACGAGCTGCCACTGACACGGAATACAACTTCTAAATCAGGAGGACGGAAACATATCACCCTTTTAGTAAAAACCTTCACCGTTTAATGAACAGCGAAACCGGTGAGTCGGCAGTATTTCTGAGTCACATCTAAAGAAGCTATTCATCATGTTTAACACTTATGTCGTGTGCGCCAGCAATACCACTGTTCAGTATGGTTCACTTTGAGGCACATAAGGTTGTTACGGTGTAGACAGGAATATCAGAGTTTTGGTCATATAGACCAACTCAGCTCTTTGACGTGACATCACTGCGGTGGCGCTGCTGTCGGCACTGCGCATGCGCAGCGCCTCGCTTCTCCTGGATCTGGTTCCTGCACACGCGATGTATGTGCAAACGAGGGTTTGTTTTGTAAACACGGTGTTGATGTATACGGTTAATAAAATGAGCATGAATTACTACCTCAAGGTACTCAAAAGTAATGTCAAAGTAATTTCATTACTTTTGGAAAGTAATTGTAATCTAATGTCATTACCTTTAGTCTGCAGTAATTTGTAATGTAATTTAATTACATTTTTCGCAGTTTTCAGAGAAGTAATTAGTAATGTAATTTCATTACTTTCTGATAGTAATTTTGCCATCTCTGCCATGGATTGTGGAGTGGTGCTTTTAAATACCATTGTAAAGCCTAAATCGTTCTTTTCTCTCTTTTGAAAAAGGCAACCCACACTATGCACTCCTAATAAAAACGCTGAAATTAGTTTACGCACGAACTAAAGCGACGTTACATTTTTACATCGAAAAGTTTTAAACGACAGCTGTCTTAACTGGAGTTTAAAGTCAGCCATCATGTTTATTGGCAACAACATCCGTAGTGCGGAGAGTCTCTCATTGTAAAAACTTTGACAGGTAGAAGAACTGTATCGGTTCAATAAACTCATATGATCCAATAAGGTCATATAAGAGCATACAAAAACCATATAAGAGCATGATAAGACTATATAAGAAGTTATTAGAAACTTGTTATCAGTTTCTTATAATTTCTTATATACTCTTGTATAATTATTATATTATCTGATCTTATTTGTTCCTATGCGTTTATTGCACCAAGAAGTTTCTTATAGATATAACATTTTTCAATAGGGTGAGACAGCCAAAAGACACGAGCCCGTGCATACGAGTGCATGGGCTCCTGCACTTGTATGCACGGATTTTACACCCTGGTGTAAATTACCTGGTAACCAAAGGAGAGTAGAGGAGAACGTTTATACTCTGCCTTTCTTAAGTCGGGGAAACTCACTCAGTGCTTTCAACTGAGCTATACTCCATTTAAATAATTTTTTTTTTCTATTACGCTACCAACGGCTCTATTCTCCTACAGCAAAGGGACGAAAGCCCTTGCTGAGCTAACGCTATCTTAGCTTTACCCCAAGGAGCAACCTGCTCCTTGGGGTATGGCTACAGGAATTTAACAAAAAGTCATTCAAAGTGTTAAAAAAAAGGTAAAAAATAAATAAATAATTTTCGGGGCTATTAAGTATAAATTTGCCCAAAGCGAAGCTCCAAACTGAAAAACCCTTCTTAACACAGCAATTTTCACATCTGGCTTTTTGTTGCTATTCGCCTCGAGATTCGATCGGCACGGCTCATCTGGTGAAAAGTAGATCTGCACTTTGTTTTACACTTACTTGGAACAAAAAAAGTGCTACGAACGCGAGGCCGAAGCCACGGGGATGCAAATGCAGCTTTCGCGCATTGGAATCAACTGCCAAGAGCTCTTGCCCAGTATCCTTGCCCGTGCTCTGTGCCGTAAATATGGATAAAAATTGGGTAATGTGTGTATGTTTATACAGCCTAGACCTTGGTCTGTCTCAACGGACGACGAGTCTCCCAGCTGTAGATAAGAAATTTAGCCAGTGGAGTACAACTGCTAGCTTGGGCTCTCTAAAGTGCACCACGCAGTAGTGAGACACGGCCGCACGCCGGTACGATACTCATCCAGATCGACGTCTGAAATCTAGCTCAGTGCTATACTGTGCCGCCATAATCTTCCCAAGTGCTGCACGTTGCACGTGCCCCTTGCATCGACGCACCTTGCGCTACTTTTAAAACCTGAAGGGGCTTTAGCGAAACCCTCGCTAGGTCGCCTTTTTTAATTTATTGAGTTAATTTTAGAGCGCAGCACTTAGGGGCTCGTTCCCGTGTTTTGCGTCGTCGTCGTCGCCATCGTTAGACGTTAGACTTTTCGCCTTTGTGGAGACAAAGCGTCGTTAGTGTGGATGCTTTGTCTCCGCTCACATTGTAAATAGCTGAAAGCACCACGTGCCTGATAGAAAACCGTAGGTAAAGAGCACGCTCCCCCTAAATTCACTCGGGGTCTCGGTAGTACACTCTAGTCTCGGGGCGAATGGAGGCTGAGGATTACAAAATCCAGAAAACTGCATTTCGACTTCATTGGCCTCTTATTGTTTCCCACGTTATCAAAGATGAGACAGCCTTGATTAGGGTAAACTAACGTTGGGGCCGACAGAGCGTTCTCACCAAGCGTTCGGCGCATGCGTGATGCCGCCATAACTTTAGTTCTCAGGGGCAGGCGCAAGTGCACGAGACGGTTCATGGCGTTTCTTGCTCTACACCACGGTGTAAAATACTACTCTTCAGGTGAGGACAGCGGCTCCTCGCAACGTGCCGATAAAGTTCGTTTTTCACTCTCTCTCTTTCTCACTCTTACTATGGTTTCAAGCGGCGCCGGCAGGTGACTCGTCGACCCGTGGGCACGGTGTAAGACGCAGGAGGCAGGCAGCAGCGCACAAGACGGCTCGTGCCGTCTCATGCTCAACACGCGCAGAGCTCCAGCGAGGTTGTCGGACGTGCAGAAAGACCACGGTCACGGTGTAAGATAATACTCTTCAGGTGAGGACAGCGCACTCCTCGCGACGTGCCGATAAAGTTCGCTTTTCACTCTCTCTCTTTCTCTTTCTCACTATGAATTCAAGCGGCGCCGGCAGATGACTCGCCGACCCGTGGGCACGGTGTAAAGCCTGGTTCAGACAATAGAGAGTTTTAGTAGATCGTTCCGGTACCTCCGATAGCCCCGATAACGATACTATGCATGCGCAAGGGAGGCAGTGGCGGAGTATCGTGATCGGCAGTATCGGAGGTATCGGAACGATCTACTAAAACTCTCTAATTGCGGTTGACTGCGTTTGACTGCGTTGCGGCCTCGAGAAACCAGGACATCACTGTTGCTTATATCGCGCGCCAGGATGATTCCTTGAATTGGATTCCACGCTTCATACGAAGCACAGATGTGCCGGTGACTCGCTTTCGGTTCTCGACGCAACGCAGTCAAACGCACTCAAACGCAAGTGTCTGAACCGGCCTTAAGATGAACGAGGCAGGCAGCAGGGCACACGACGGCTCGTGCCGCCTCATGCTCCACACACGCAGAGCTCCAGCGAGGTTGTCGCACGTGCAGAAAGACCACGGTGTACCGGGGTGTCATGGCAACGAGATAATTTGTTTCGCTCTCACACAGTTTCGCCGTTTGGCCGCCGGAGACACTGACAGCCGCGGGCACGGTGGCCGCCGAATGATGCAGCCTTTCGGATGCCCGTTGAGCGAACGCTATCTGATTCCTCGCGCCGCGCATTCAACCCCGCCGTGTCCTCACCTAAAGAGTGTATCTTACACCGTGTCCACGGTGTACCGGGGTGTCATGGCAACGAGATAATTGTTTTCGCTCTCACACAGTTTCGCCGTTTGGCCGCCGGCGACACTGTCAGCCGCGGGCACGGTGGCCGCGGAATGATGCAGCCTTTCGGATGCCCGTCGAACGAACGCTATCTGATTCCTCGCGCCGCGCATTCAACCTCGCCGTGTCCTCACCTAAAGAGTGTATCTTACACCGTGACCACGGTGTACCGTGGTGTCATGGCAACGAGATCATTTTTTTCGCTCTCACCCAGTTTCGCCGTTTGGCCGCCGGCGACACTGACAGCCGCGGGCACGGTGGCCGCCGAATGATGCAGCATTTCGGATGCCCGTTGAGCGAACGCTATCTGATTCCTCGCGCCGCGCATTCAACCCCGCCATGTCCTCACCTAAAGAGTGTATCTTACACCGTGACCACGGTGTACCGGGGTGTCATGGCAACGAGATCATTTTTTTCGCTCTCACACAGTTTCGCCGTTTGGCCGCCGGCGACACTGTCAGCCGCGGGCACGGTGGCCGCCGAATGATGCAGCCTTTCGGATGCCCGTCGAACGAACGCTATCTGATTCCTCGCGCCGCGCATTCAACCCCGCCGTGTCCTCACCTAAAGAGTGTATCTTACACCGTGTCCACGGTGTCCTGGGATGTCATGGCAACGAGATAATTTTTTTCGCTCTCCATCAGTTTCGCCGTTTGGCCGCCGGCGACACTGTCAGCCGCGGGCACGGTGGCCGCCGTATGATGCAGCCTTTCGGATGCCCGTCGAACGAACGCTATCTGATTCCTCGCGCCGCGCATTCAACCCCGCCGTGTCCTCACCTAAAGAGTGTATCTTACACCGTGTCGACGGTGTACCGGGGTGTCATGGCAACGAGATAATTTTTTTCGCTCTCACCCAGCTTCGCCGTTTGGCCGCCGGCGACACTGTCAGCCGCGGGCACGGTGGCCGCCGAATGATGCAGCATTTCGGATGCCCGTTGAGCGAACTCTATCTGATTCCTCGCGCCGCGCGTTCAGCCCCGCCGTATCCTCACCTAAAGAGGGTATCTTACACCGTGCTCTACACGCACAGTGTTCTAGCAAGGTTGCCCCACGTGCAGAAAGACGAAAGTTACTTCGACGCATTGCGGCAGCGGTGGCATAGTCAAACTGTTTGGCGAGATCCGTCGATTTCGTAATCATTGTGGGACGTATGGTAACCCTTGTTGAGGAAGTGCATTTTGGCACACTTCTAACAAACTTCTCTTTCAGGTGTGTCTTCGACCGTATTTGACGGACGTGTGTGCTTATATTTTATTGAAAAAGGAGGAGACATTATGTGCTCTTTCGCAAAAGTAGGGGTAAGTGACCAGAAAGATTGGAAAATATTTAAATTAAAATAAAATTTGTTTGCTCACCAGTTTAGAGCACTACTTGGCCCGTTTTTTTTTTAATTGGTATCAACAGCTGTTTAAAATATAAAGTTAGAAAGAAAATTCTGCGTATTTTGTTTAAATGATTTGAACGTGCGCTATATGCTACTAATTGTTTTTTCACAACAAGGCCTAGGCGTCACACTCAAAGTGCACAGTGCTCTTTGATATCCTGCGTTCCTTCAGCAGTAACGTGGACAAACTAGTTGTTTGTACCATAGAAACATATTTATTTTCGATACAATATTTTGCAAACATCTCTTCAGCAAAGAATTCGTTATATGGCTGGCACCTAATTATATTCGGTTAGGTGCCAGGAACGGAAGTCGACAGGCCAACTGCGAGCCAATCCTCTTCCTCAAATGCCTCAGTGTTGCTCCCGGCAGGGGTAAAACATCATGTGTTCAAATAATCGGCGGCGCTCTGCTCTGTGAAGTCAGCCCACTCCGGACTACCCGAGAGAAGAACACAAGAAAGAGCGACAAAATAGGAGAGTAAAAAAAAATCATACGCTACGTTAGGTGCCGTTTGTTTCCGCCCCTCTCCTCTTGGCTCTGTTGAGCGCCCAGGTGTAAAGTCATTGCATCCTGCAAAAGTAGCACCATTGCCTTCCCTGCCTGCTTGCCGGATATACTTACATACGCACGACTAAAACCTCGCAAGGTGATTCGCTGATCAGTCTCTCTGGCCATTACATTTGCCTTTCAGGTCCTTTCAAAAGAGCCAGTGACAAATGGGCCTCGTGCGCGTAAACGATTCGCTCTCTCCCCCCCCCCCTTTTTTTTTCTCACTGCAACGCTTACAACAACACACACTTTTAAATATTTGAAGCTTTGAAACGGCCGTTCTGAACCAGCCGCACCAAGATCCCTATAAAGTGTCATCGTACTGAAAACGCTCCTTGGCGCTCAATGTCCTTCTGTTTAGGGTGATGCCAGCCTTTGTAGTACCCGATGCCGACAGCACGCGCTCACGGGTAAAATACAAAGAAATCTACGAAAACAAAATGTCGCCATAGCACAGTCAGCGCCACAAACGCGTGCAGGAACACGCTCTTTCACGCGCTTCTGAACAAAAAAGAAAAATAAAAGTGTGGGACAAAATGGCCACATGTCTCCACCCTAAGCAAAGCGCACATGAAGGCACCCTAGGTCTATTAACTTATCAACCGTGCTTATAGGGAGTATTCACTGGCGGCCGTATCTGTGTGCGCGGCTGCTGAGCGCGTGCTGACGGCGAGCTTCCGCAGTCCTTTTGGAGCGTGCATTTAGCACCATCAATGTTGACGGTCTTAGCAGGCTATTAATGTGAGCTCGTTCTGGGCATGCGCTCTAAACAGTGACCTCAAATATGGCGTCCAGTGAATACCTCCTATAGGGAGTATTTACTGGACGCCACCTTTGTGGGCACTGTTTTGAGCGCATGTTCCGAACAAGCGCACATCAATAGGCTGCTAAGACCGGCACTCTCGATGGTGCGGAATGCACGTTGCAAAAGAATTGTGGAAGCTCGCCATCAGCATGCGCTCAGCATTCGCGCACACAGCTATGGCCGCCAGTGAATGCTCCCTATAGACGATTGCAAGCAGGGCATTCTGGCCGCCGCCATTTCTTTGCTCGTGCGGTCAAGTCCTTGCGTTTACAAGCTTGCCAATGCTACGTTCACGCGCACGCTGCACATGCTTGCACGCATGGGGCACCAGTGACGCGCCATGCTTGCAATCCACCAGTTTCCGCGGATGTGGCGTCACCTGGTGGCACAAATGTAAACTAGTAAAAAATCTGGTATCGAGGATACTTGGTATGATAGGAACGCCATTAGACTTGACTTCTCTACGTTGCTGGGTTCTCCTTGTCATCGGCGTTTCAGTCTAGAGTTTGCGGTTCCGCTACTTTTCGGTAACCGGTGACGATGGCCGAAGACGGGAACATCCCGTTCTCGTTTCAAGCCGACGGCTTTGTTGAAAACGCTCCGCAGTGCACCAACTTGTCGCAAGTGCGAAGTGTGGCGATACTTGCGCAGCAAGTCTTACTCGGTTCGGCATGGCAACCGAGGATGGGCCTTCAAGGAAGAAGGTTATGTCCGCCTTCACTTACGCAAAATGGCGGTGAAGCGTGAAGCTTTCCCAAGCTTTCCTACCAAGTCATACACTTGGATTTGGATCCGGCTAATTGACACTTCAGTCGTATCCAAATCCAAATCCAAACTCTCGAACAGGGAACCCGGAAAGTGGTGGATTGTCTATAGGGAGTATTCACTGGCGGCCATAGCTGTGTGGGCGAATGCTGAGCGCGTGCTGATGGCGAGCTTCCACAATGGACCTTTTCTAGAAATACGCGGTGCGCATGCGCGGAGTATTTCATGCGCCTGGGTTCGAGAGTATCTAGTTCCAAACAATCCGCCATCTTGCATTTCTCGCCTTTGAGCGGTTTCGTTGTGTCGACCTCGGGGCGGAAGATTACGCACGATGGGGACAAAGGTGAGCTTGGGGGAGCCGTATCTAGGTCACATCGCCTCAATGGGTGAACAGGATGTAGCTGACGTTTTGGGTGTGGAACGGGTGGGAGAGGCCTTGGGCGGGCGTTGTTTTCCAGTCACCTAGTCTCGAACCGATTCGCGTGTCTAGGTGGCAGCACATATTCGCCAAGAGGTCCATTCTTTTGCAACGTGCATTCCGCACCATCGAGAGTGCCGGTCTTAGCAGCCTATTGATGTGAGCTCGTTCTGAGCATGCGCTCTAAACAGCACCCACAAATATGGCGTCTAGTGAATTCTCCATATTGTTATGTACCAGACTATGTTTATTTAGTCTAGAGCATAGGATGATATGTTGCTTCTGGTCAGTCGTCGATGCAATGTTCGAGCGCGCACGGCATATCACTTCATCTTCGTCCTGCAGCCTCGAGAGCACAGGAGCCAGGAAGCGCTGGCTGCTAGCCGCCATACATAACACACTCTTTTTAGAATTAACTTAACACACAAAATAAAAATTCCAAATCACTTGAGATCTTCATTATGTGAATATTTGCGTTTGCACCACTTTTCTGCCTGCTCGTGTGCAGTAGTGCTGGTAGGAGTCTGCTGCCTGTTGACAGGGCGGCGGTGACTGTGGACTGACTGCAGGTTGAGAGGGTGCTGCGACATAGTAATCCTCGGCTGTAAGAGACACTGTTGGCGGCTGACTGAGTGGGTCGAGTGTGATACTTGTTGCGCCTATACATGATGCCTTCGGGTGTCACCACATCCTATGAGCGGTGCTGGGGTCCCACAGAATTAATGTACCCTGGTGTCGACTTGCCACAGTGCTGAAACCACACCTTTTGGCTTTTTTTAAATGCGGCTCGGGGCTTCGTTTTCTTATCCCTGTGCTGATGCTGCCGTTCCTGACAAAACTGTAGACGAGACTAAGCCTCAGTGCAGTTGTAGTGGGGTTGCAGTTGAGTGTGTTTCATCAAGACCAGTGTGTGGAATTTTCTGCCCATTAGGAGCTCTGCAGACGACTTCAGTCCATCCATGGGAGTTCTCCTAACATCCATAAGCACAACAAACAGGTATTTTCTATCTTCTACAGCTTTCTAAAGTCAGTGCTTTATGGTCTCAGTGAATCTTTCAGCGAGTCCATTCGATCTGACATAGTAGGTCAAGCTAGGATTGTAGGTGATGTCCCAACTGGTGAGGATCTCTTTGAATCTTGCTGCATTAAATGGCGGTCTATTGTCGCATACCAGTTCATCAGGTACGCCAAATCTGGTGCATACAGCTTTCACATCGGTGATGACAGCTTCAGTGCAGGCGGACGCAATGGGCTGTAGTTCCACATACTTGCTAAAGTAATCCACAGTGAGTAAGTAAGTCGATCTGTTAAAGTATAGAAAAGATCAGCTGCGATCTTTTGCCACGGGCGGTCAGGCAAGACATGATCAGCAAGTGGTTAATGTTGGTTTTGTCGCTGGTAGTGCTGGCAATGCTGGCAGCGCTGGACCATCTGCTTAATGTCTTTGTTGATTGAGGGCCAGTAAAGTGCCTCTCGTGCCTTGTTCTTACATGACATAATGCCACGGTGTGCTCCATGTGGTTTCTCTATGGCGTCCTGCTGACATGAGGTAGGCAGAACCAGTCGCTGCCCGCGGCATATTAGGCAGTCACATATGTGCAGTTCATCTTTCCAGTGCACAAAGGGTTTCGCTGTCACATGAACTGAGCGCTGTTTCGGCCAACCTTCTTGTATGAACCTAGATACTTGCTGCAGCATCTGATCTGCAGCTTTTCCCCGACGAACCTGTTCCTGTTTTGTCGTCGACGCGCTGTCTAGTGCACAGATCCCCAGACTCTCTCCAGGCTCAGAGTCTCGGCACGAGCTTGTGTTGGCAGGTGCCCGAGAAAGTGCGTCAGCGACGGTGAGCTCTTTTCCTGGGACGTATGTCAGACGGACATCGTATCGCTGAAGCCAGAGAAGAAGACGTTGTAGCCGTGGTGTGATTTTGTCGAAGTCTTTTTGTTGAAGACCAATAAAAGGCTTATGGCCAGTCTGCACGGTTACAATTCTACCGCAGGTGTAAAAATGGAAGTGCTCGCAGGCAGAAACTATAGACCCTTTTGCTGTTTACAAACATGAGCTGCCTCCTGCGTCCCAAGCGACTTCCGGTCGTGCCGTGCTTGTTAGCCTGTCGAGCCTGCTTATATCACCAGTGCTAGAAAGCATAAATTCTACACGTACATCAAAGTTGGAGATTTAACAAGGGCCCTCGGCTGGATAATTTAACATCTTAAAGGAGAGAATTTGGTTTACAGGAATATTCGAAAATGTTTTACAGATCTCGCGCTGCTTTGTTCTCTTGGCGTTCACCTGGAGAAGTGGTGGTTAAACATTTCATCGACATTTCAAGCAGCGGTATTAAGGTGGGCTTTGTTCATTCTTTTTATGAACCGGAAGTTCTCTGGGACGTCAAAGACTGGAGCACCACCTGGTGGCGTTTACCATGAAAAGGGTCTATAGTGAGTAGCTCTTTTTCAATTTGTGCGTACTTCTGTTGAGCAGGGGTCAGAGCGGCTGAGGCATAGGTAACTGGATGGCTTTCTTGGAGGAGAACACCACCAACTTCGTTTGAGCACGCATCTGCCAAAACTACAATGTCCCTCGTCTTGCCAAAGAAGAGCAGGACAGGTGTCTCGGTGATCATACGCTTGATTGTGATGAACTCTAACGTCAGGTTCTCATCCCAGTGCCATAGGACGTCGGTCTTTAGTAGCTGTCTCAGGCGTGCCATTTCACGAGGCATTGAGCATGAATTTTGTAAGATAACTGACAATACCCAGGAATCTGAGCAGCTCTGCCTTATTTTCGGGCACTGGCATATCAATGATGGCCTCTATTTTTGCAGCGTCAGCTTGAATTCCGTCTGCCTTTAGCTGATGTCCAAGGTAGAAGATGGTGGACACTGCTACTTGCATTTTCTTCGCATTGAGTTTGAGGTTGTACTTGCGTAAAGTCGGCAGAACTAGATGTAGCTGCTTAATGCGATCGTTTATTGTCTTTGATGCGATGAGAATGTTGTCAAAGTAGGAATAAACACCACTGATGCTGGCAAAAATGTCATCCATGGCACGTTGTAGAAGTTCAGGTGCATTTTTGAGTCCAAATGGGAGCCGCAACAAGCAATACCGGCCTCAAGGAGTTGCAAAAGTGCAAATGTGCGAACTCTCCTCAGACAGTGCCAGCTGCCAAAAAGCTGATTTCGCATCAAGAAGAGTGAACACAGTGCATCCACTCGAGTGAGCGAACAGTTCCTCCTGCGTCGAAATGCGATAATGCTGACGTTTGTTGGCGTTATTCAGCTGTCTGGGGTCAAGGCAGATCCGTAGGCTGCCATCTTTCTTCGGTACCACTACTAAGGGGTTAGCGCGGTGACCTTTGTGATGATGTTATGTTCCATCCTGTCAAGCTCCGCCTTAACTTTCTCTATAATGGCTAGCGGAATCTTGCAGGGAGAAGCGATAGAAGGTGCTGCCCCGTCTTGGAGCGTGATTGTCACAGTTCCCGAAGGCTGAACAATTCCAGTAAACACAACCAGAAAGCTCTTGATGACGTCGGTTACGGCCGAATACTCGGCAGTAGGTGCTCCAGCGTCGGTTGATGCGGTCGACGAGTCCAGGTGCCGAGGTCTGTATCAGCTGAAGATCCTAGCATGCCTCAGCACCAAGAATCGGGATAACATTAAGGTCCACAACCAGGTATCTGAAGTTGCGGCTAAGGTCTCTTGTGTTTGTTTGTAGGATGCACTCGCCACTTATTGGCAGATGTTCACCAGTGTAGGTGGGAACCCCGACGCGGGTGGGTTCTACCTTTGGTGGTCGATTATATTTTCGAAGAACATGCCAGGGAAGGACGTTTACGTCAGCCCTTGTGTCCAGTTTGAAGAGGACCTTGTTGTTGGGAACATCAACTGTGGCCGTCCAAGATATTGTCTGAACGTTGTTCACCGTCAGCTGTCCCATAAAGAAGCCTACATCGTCAAGTCCGAATATGTGGTTCGCTGGGCCAGATCTATTTTGCCGAAATACAGATGCAAAGTGTCCAAATTTCCCGCACCGAAAGCAGCTGCTCCCATAGGCAGGGATATTTCTAGGGGCATGCACCGTACCACACCTCGAACATGGCCGGGATGTAGGCGGCTGCGATGGATGCTGTTGCGGTTGTGGCGGACTTCGTTGATGTTGAGACGGTTGTGTCGCGTAATTGTACCCGCGCCGTTGTTCGCGGTCAAAATCGGCATCTCGCCAATTGTTTCGATGCATCTCGTCCACCACTGCCCTAGGTGCAGTTGCCTGGAGATCCTTTACATGTTTTTGTTTTACATTTCTGCGGCTTTGCAGGTTGATATTATTCCTTTGAGAAAGTTCTGCTCGTGGAAGAGCCGTTCGCGAAGTGCCGAGTCTTGGATGCCAACGATAATTCTGTCACCAACGAGCCGATCCCCCGTGCTTCTGAAGTTGCAACGTTGAGCATGAAGTCGATCCTCAATCACGAAATCATCAATGGACTCGCCAGCGTGCTGTGTCATCGAGTTAAAGATGGCAATTGCTTGGGTTACGTTCTTGTAAGGTTGGTACAGCGCGTCAAATTGCTCTAAGATATATTCCACCTGGTTGAAGGAGGCTGCGGCTTCTGCGGGTGAGGCTGGAGGCGGTGGAAACGTCTGGTATATCCGACGTGCCTGTGGTCCAAGTACAAGGAGGAAAAGTGCTTCCCGTGCTGCTTTTTGTTTCTTGGCGCACTCGCAGGCTGTCTCGTACATGAGGTAGGAGGACCACCAATCCTCCCACAAACACTAAGTTTAACACACGAGAGATGCTTTGCCGCCCTCTCCGCCCCCTTCACCCAAGCAAATGTCGGAAAATTGCTAGGCAATTGTGTTGCATGCGTAAACGTTCTGGCATCACAAACGTTTAGCGATACTCTGAGTTTTCAGGCGACAGACGACAACATTCACAGTGCTGTTCAACAGATAGTTTAACGCGTACCATGTGTACACTTGATAGTTGTTTTAACAATGAAGCGATTCTACCGCTAATCGTGCTGATAAACCTGGCGATCTTTCAGAACCTTCCATACTCTCGAACTTTTCTCCCTCAGTGCGCCCAGCAGGTCAAGCTTCTTTTCGCCTACATTAATCTTCCTTGCCTACCCTTCTGATCATATTCTCTCTTCCGTTAACCAATCAGTGTCGAGCTCCTCACTCCTCCTCGCCCACCCGTCAGCCAATCAGTGTCGGGCCTCGCGGTCACGCTTTTATCTTGGCTTCACGAAATACCGAACAAATAGCCAAGCCAAAGAACGTTCACGTTAAAATGTGTGAAGTGTCTAAACAGGATGCTCCAGAAATCGTGATGCGAGACAACTCTGTCATATGTCGTGCGGCGGTTCGCATCCGTCCGTTCTTTTTGACGGGAGTAATGGTTCCCTCCGTCAAAGTCTGCTTGCGTCCTTTACGGGGGCCTTGAGCATGTTCATCACGTGGGTCCGTACGGCCACTCACACGATCTGTTGGCTGTCGGTCAATCGCTCAACGCATCCGCTGCTATTCAAGTATCGAAAACGGGAAAGGGAAGGATACGAGGGTGCGGCAGAACAGATGAACAGGCAACAGGCACACCATTGGTAGGTGGCGTGTGACGTCAAGTCTGACGAGTACCGATGTCACCGAGAAGCGGAGGAGGCGAGGAGCAGAGTCGTGATGCTTGCCTGGTAGTGTCCAAACAGGAATCCTACTGCCGGACTTAAACTTCCACTTAATATGACGGAGTTTTGCCGCCTCACAATTTTTTAAGGGTCCTGTTTGGACAGCCCTGGACATTGTGTCAAGTTGCTATCTGCCGGACGCAGAGCTGATGCCTCTCAGGGCTTTCCTGTCAAATAGCACCTCAACTCATGGCAATGTGTTGTGACATGATCTGTTTATGGCCCTTGGATTGTTTAGTCTTTGGAGGTCCCGTATGGCGGTGCGGCATGCCGAAGTCCGCCCAAAGTCAGCTCGTTTATTTTTTATTGAAGTTGTTTTGCAGGTTATGAGTGTTTTAGAAAGGAGTGAGACCCCGCCAGAGTTGGTTGACCTGGTAAATGACTTCCTTATAGGCATGAAGGAGTTTTAAGGATCGTTACGGCCCTTAGCGAGGGCACGTAGTGTTTTAGACCCAGTTTCTTGAGCGTGTTTAATGTGTATTTCTTGTTCTGTGCAAAATCTAAAAAAACTACGAAGACACTTAAGACTGCTAACGTGTCGGAATGCAAAAGCATTCGTATACGTAGCGTATTCCTACAAGCTGCGCGTCGCCCTGAGCTCAGCCGTGCGACCTCTCCGGAGTGTGTCCGGCGGGCTCTGCTGGCTCTGTGGCCTGCCGTTCCCTCTTACCGGCGGCCGGGCCGCTGTTCCATGGAGAGGGCTCCTTTGTGGGGCGGCGTTCCTTGGAACTACGCCACACGCCAGCCAATGGTGTGGCTGCTACAGACTACAGGCTTCGCTCCATGGGACAGGGGAATTTGGGTGCCGTATGGCGCGTCAAAAGCTGATAACGCCGGTTCGCTCTATGGGACATTTAACGCTTCCGCATTCGAAAACATGCGTTGTAACATGCTGGAAAACACTCGCTTAATAGTCTGAATGGGCTGGGTTCGATTCCCGACTGCCGAAAAAACCTTTCTACTGCAATGGCATCTCACCAACCACCCCCTCCCCCCCCCCCCCCCCCCCCCCCCACACACACACACACACACTCAGAACCCACCAGTGTCGAGCCTCACAGCCCCGCTTTTATCTGGGCTTCAAGATACGCCCAACACCTGGCCAGAGATCGTTTCATGTTAAAAATACTTTTTCTGGGTGGTTCGACAGCTCGGGGCGTATTTAAAGAAAGGAATTAGCCTCATTCACTTGACATAATTAACTAAACTCCTTATTTTAATAAATAAAACACTATATCCATACAATTTTAGCAACAAGTAATAAAGTTATTCGGCTAACGACTGGCGGCAAAATAAATTTTGATTACTTTGGTAAGTGGTGCATCTTGTGGGAGCGAGGGTCTGCCACCATGCCCAGGGGCCGCTAATGACCCCCCAAAAAGGACACAGTCCGAAGCCTCCGAAGCGCACAGCAGCGCACGAGGAAAAGGCGCGAGAGCAAGGAGGACACGCCCACAGAGAGAGGGAAGACGAACCGAGGGCACGGAGACGTGTCGGTCGAACGCCAAGGCAATGCTATACATTAAATACTAAAAACCCATTCCTGATACTCTAATAAATGTAGTTTCTTGTTATGGAAACTCCGGCTTCGTGTTGTTCCTCCCGGATGGGCATGCAGCAAGGCAAACCTACCACAATCTGAAACATTTGGCTAAATTATATTTTAGAACAAATTTAAGACGCCGTTATTATGTTTAAGGTGGAGGTTCTGAATCTAAATCAAGCTATGCAGTTATTATTAGTCGAGTGGGGTAATTCTTGATTAACGGCTTTGTTGAACAATTTACAATTGTTCGCATTCGTGACGATTTTAACAAGCACAAATAGCTCCGAAATTCAACAGTAGCGGCGTGAAATGCAGCTGAAATCCGCAATACAAGGAAGCGTCTGTGGCACATGTTACCTGACACGCCAAAAAAAAAAAAAATATATATTTTTTTTTTCACGTTAAACGTTGCAATGGCATATCAGGACATTACAAAAAAATTGCTTCACTATAGAGTTGCGTAGTTTTTTTTATAAAAAATAGAAATACGAGGCCCAATTCAAAGTTCCCGCCGTGCACTGTGACGTAACAGTGTGCCGCAAGGTGTCGGGGCGGTCAGCAAGGTGGCAGAGCCGTTTATACTGAGAGAGTTTGGCCTTCTTAAGGAGATTTTGACAGCCTGACAACCACAGCAGCGTAGTCTGACAACCGGGGGATGACTACTTCCGTCCGCCATATTGTGGCTCTGACACATAGGAACTCTACGCGATTTCTCAGGAATGAACAAGACAAAGAAGTAACGCCATTTTGTGTTACCGCGAAATCCGCTTGTTCTAGCGGCCAACAAGCTCCGCCCATTGGCCAAACTCTCTCAGTATAAAGGGCTCTGCAAGGAGGCATCGAGCTACGTCACTAAAAGTGGGTTAACCGGAAGTCGCGTGAGTTTCACTCCTCGTGCTCTCCGCGACCGTGCCTAAGACTTTTTTTCTTTTTATTATTCTGCTCTTCGTACGAGCGATCGTAGAAAACGAAGTTTCAGTTCCACTAGCTCTTTATCCCTGCACCGTTGGTTAGTTTGCGTGCTGTAAAATTTGAGGACGAAGAGTCAGTGTATCGACGTGATGGAGGTCAATGATGAAAGCGTTGCGAGTACAAGCCAGTGTACGAGTGCATGCCGTCAGTCCGATAATACAGGGCTATACTGGGCGCAAAACAAGCTATCAAGTTTTGAAGAAAAAAAATTTAGAACGCTCGCAGAAATTAGGATTGCTAGCATACGACACGCCCGATCGCATTGCTGAAGGTTGAGACACCGAGGTCGTTGAATCATCGGATACTCTCCAGGCTGTAGAGGCCTGCCGTCTAAAGAATACGAACTGGTGAGTGTACCAAGTACAAGTAAACGTTGAGCACAAAGTACGTATTTTATCTAGAGCATGAGTAGAACTTGTTTACTGGGTGCTCATGCGGCCGATGTAGGTCTCTCAGAAATGCATGCAGTGTGATCTCTTCTTCAGTTGCTGAAATACCGGGGCAGTCCCTCACACAGCACCTTCTATACTCCGTTTCACCTTATGATGTACCGCAGGAAAGGCTACAAGCGCGAGCTCCTTGCTCTAGGGCACATCTCGGCGGCACAAGCTCTCGTGCATTAAGGGCAGCTGCCAATGCTATGATCTCGTGCGTCTAGCTTTCGCTGCGGTACAACATAAGGTGAAACGGAGTATAGACCATATGCAAAAAGAAGCGCCATCTAGTGTATTCATGATCAATGATCCTATTTCCTCCATATTGGGGGGTTCCCGTACCGACGATTTTGTCCGAAAAACAATAGTCCCGGCAAAGTGTAAGTCGTAGAAGTAAAATATGATCACCTGCTGCAAGTCCAGTACGAACCCTTCACAGGACGTCTTCGAGAAATACCGTTCATTGACCTGGATGGCCCAGTTCACTGCTTGAGTGACGAGTCTTGCGACCACGTTGCTGACAATTCCTTTTCCTGAATTTGGCGGCCGTCTTTCTTTTCTTCTTTGATCCGAAACTAACCAGCAACCCATTGAGTGTACAAATAAAGTGCCCTAATATTATGAAAACCGAGTTAAATGCAGATGCGCCTCGTCCACAACTGGAAAATGTGATAAACCCCCCAATATGGCGGCTCCTAATGGCATGATGATGACAGCTGGCAAGGATTTCGCATATGGCCTATAAATTCACTGACTCCGCTTCTTCTACCTTTACAGCAACATTAAGCGATGAAAAGCAAATAAAAGAAACCTTGTCTGCTTGGATCGCTCGTGGAGGTGCGGAGAATAACAAAAATATTAAAAAAATATTACACGCGCTCGCGGTAAGCACGAGGAGGGATACAACTCAGGTGACTTCCGGCGATGCCTCCCTTCTGACCGCCCCGACACCTTGCGGTACACTGTTACGTCACAGTGTACGGCAAGACACGGTTGCGTGTTTTTTTATAAAAAAAACTACGCAACTCTATAGTGAAACAATTTTTTTGTAATGTATTGATATGCCATTGCAACGTTTAGCATTAAAAAAAATTATTTTTTTTTGGCGTGTCAGAGGCCCTTTAATATCTGCCTCCAAGTATCCCCTTACTCGCAGGCGAGCTGCCAATGGGTACAATATGGCGCTATCGGCGATTCATGATTGTGACGAAATATAAACATATGTTAAATTGTTGAAAAACGTTCTACTTATTTTAATTGTGGGATTGTTTAGTTTTACTGTCATCGAATTAGTTTTGCGACGTATTATTTGTTTTCCAGACCTATAGCCGCTTCAATGCTGGCACATGTTCTTTAGATTGCACAAAGGATAACCGTTTTGTCCGTTTGCCCGACGGTGTATGCGGCACGATTGGAGCTTTGGTAAGTAACTTCGAAATTAACTTGTTTCCTGCACTTGCTCTCTACCATATGCTTCCGTGGTGGGTCAACTCTTCGATTTAAGAACTTTAGAAATAAAGTATATTCTCCATTGCTTGTTCAGAGCTTTTAGGTTTCTCTTGAGCGGGAGCGATTAATGCTCCTTTCCGGTGAAAGCCGGTGGCGTCCACACGCAAGAAACCCACGTGATCCTAAGGCGCGCAGTCCCACCGCTGACGCGCTGTCGCTCTCTCCCCATCACCGTCGCCCTTCTCACAGCCACTTCATCTATGGCAAGACGTGCTATCGCTCTCTCTTTCTCAAGCCCCCCCCCCCCCCCCCGCCCCTCGCCCCGATGCCCCCACTCCCGCCACCACCCACACAGCAGTAGCTCTGAAACCACCGCCGGCGCAGCCGCAGCCGCCCATCCACAATTAATAATAATAATAATAATATAATCGTTTATTTTCACTCCAAAGAAGTGTGGAGAGCAGGGAAAAAAGCTGCAGTTGCAGCTTGACAGGCCCCTGTCCCCCAACACTTGACATAGGGTACAGTATAAAATTAAAACTAAATAATCAACTCAAAGCATAGAAGAACATTTAAGGTCTAACCAACGAAGAGGTGGAGTAACAACAATACAGACATAAACGCACAAAATATATACCGGGTCAAGTAATAATGAAGTAATGATAACGCAAATATTATAACTGGTAAATGAGCATAAATAACACACATGCAATACGCCATACATACACGCATACATACATACATACATACATGCATACATACCTTGTCAAGGAAAAACATAAGGTGATGAAATTGCAGACATCATGATGCACAAAAAACCATACCTACATACTATACAACAAGGTCACATAAAAAAAAATACTACAGCGAGAAACCATATAAGCAGAACGAAAAAGTCGAAAACGTCGCATCAGTAAAATATGAAATGTGACTTCAGGGACTGTTTTGTTGATGTTTCGGGTGTAATGTTTTGTCTTGCGAGGTTGTTAAGGAGAACAGGCAAGGTATGAAGTATAGATTGATGTCCATACGAGGTTCTGACGGTTGGTATTTTCCATATTTCGGGCTGTCTTATATTATACGATGGTATGTGTTTAATTAGATTAAATAATTGTAGCAGTGGTGCGTTGTTTATAGTTACTGCATTTTTATAAAGAGAAACTAGTCTGAAATCATGCATTTTTAACACATTTATAATATTTAATTCATTAAAATACTTACGAGTTGATGTAAACCATGGAACGTTAGTTATAATACGTAGGGCCCTTTTTTGTGCGACGAGTAACTTCAGCATGTTCTGATTTGTAGTTGTTCACCATATGACATGACAGTAAGTGAGAGTCGGCAGAAACAAAGAATTATATAGGAGTTTTTTGTGTTTTGTGGCAAAATATGTCTGTGTTTATTCATCAAGCCATTTAAGTTTGTTTAATTTCATGCCAACGTAGTTTATGTGTTGGTCCCACGTGAGATGTTCTGAGAAGAAAACACCCAGAGCTTTAATTTCCTGAACGAATTCTATAATATTTCCGCCCAAGCAAAGATTTGTAGACACACGTGCTATTTTATTTCTAGGTCTAAACAATAAGGCCTTTGTTTTATTGGCGTTAATTTTTAAGCAGTTCAAGTCAGTCCATATTGTCACGAATGACAAATGATGAGGCGAGAATAACTAAAGAAACTAAACGTTTAATGAGGCGAACTTGTGCCAACCAAAAATAAGTAAAGAACGGAAGAGCGTCGAGGCAGCAGAAAAGCAGGCGGCGATTCGGCGGCGAAACAGAGCGCGAGCGAGACTGACTCGACAAGGTCGCGGGTAGCTGCTTATCTACCGTGCGTCACTATCTCGAAAGTTCGGCAAAGAAGGCTCGAGTGTCGCGCGCTTGGAGCGTGGATGAACTGGCACTTTCGAGAACAACAAAGCAGGTGGAAAGTTACGTCTGGTGCGAGAATGAATGCGAATCTTCTAGAGGCCGGTGACCGAGCGTTGCTTTCTCGGCCCTGCGGGCGGCAATATTTTTAAGGAAGAGAGAAAATTGTTAGCAGAAACTATAAGTTTGTCGGGGTCTGTGCCAGTAAAAAACAAGGTTATATCATCAGCATATGCTATTGACTGTACTTCGGTATTGATATTGAAAACGTCATTCGTATAAATAATAAATAATAGGGGCCCCAAGATGCTGCCTTGTGGGACGCCTGATTTTATATCCTCAGTAGATGATAGGAATGAATTATGAGATACGCACTGCTTACGGTTTAGGAGATACGATTTAATTAGTGATAACATTGTTCCACGAACAGCATACATGTCAAGCTTAGCAATTAAGATGTTATGATTCAAGTGATCAAACGCCTTAGAAAGATCTATAAAAATGCCGAGTGAAACCAGTTTTTTTTTAAAAGCTTCGACAATTATCTCTTTCTGCTTTATGAGCGCAATCTCAGTTGACATATTTTTTCGGAAACCAAACTGTGAATTTGACAACAACATATGCGTGTTAAAAAAGCTAATTAGGCGTAAATGAATGATTTTTTCAAGTCCCTTGGAAAATACAGGGAGAATAGAAATAGGCCTATAGTTGGAGAGATTATTTATATCGCCTCCTTTATGAATCACGGTTACTTTAGCGGTTTGCATTCGTAAAGGGAACGTACCTGTTTCTAACACTAGGTTAAATATGTGTGTGAGTATAGGGGCAAGTAAATCTAGTACGTATTTTAATGGCTTTATTTGTAAATCATCTATGTCACGAAATTTATTGTTTTTTAAGCTAAGAAAGGTATTGACAACCTCGTTTTCGCTTGTGGGAAAAGAGAATAAGGAGTCACTTACACGAGCATGAGTGGTTATGTAATTTCCTGTCAACACAGTATTGCTAGTGGGGACCAAATTCACAAAGTAGTTATTAAAAGCACAGTCTAAACTCTCCCCATCGTAGTCTGTTCCATTCAGAATTATTTTTTGGATGGTCGACTCAGCAACTGGGTGCAAAACGTTTCTGAGTCTCTTCCACAAAATATCGCCCTGTATAGTTTCGTTAAACTGTTTATGATAGTAGTTCTTTTTTGCATGTTTTAACTGTGAATTTAATTTATTTCTGTAACGTTTATAATTTTCCAATGATGTTATGTTCTTAGTTCTAATAAAAGTGCTAAATATCTTGTTTTTGATATTTATTTTTTGCAGTAATTCCGCGGTAATCCACGGCTTACGAGATTTTTTACTTTACTTTTTTGTACGGAAAATGTCGCGTATATATTTCGGCAATGTTATCAATGAACTTGTTATATGCTGTGTCCACAGCTTCCTCGATTGAAATGTAGTTCCAGTCACCGCAACGAATATCTTCACGGAACTTATCTAGCGTAAAAGTAGTGATTAGTTGAAAAGAGGGACATATTTCTGGTTTGTGTTGTTTCCTAACAAATTTGGTAGAAGACAAAAAAATGGAAAGTGATCACTAATGTCAGCAAGTATTACACCAGCGCTTATATGCGCCACATCACGACTTGTGATAAAAAGATCTATAGTTGTGGAGAAAGAGCATGTAACATGTGTCGGTATACTAATGACATTGTGAAGAGAATATGCTTCTAACAAATTTATTGATTCTGCTCGTGAAGCTGAAGGGGTCAATACATCAATATTAAAATCACCACCTACATATAACATATTTATTAACAGAGGCGAAATCAACCAAAGTTTCAAAAAAGGTTATAAATCTGGAAAAACAGGCATCCGGCGCACGATAAACAACACAATAGATGTTTGACTGATTTTGTATTGTTAGTAACTCGTAATCCACAGTTAGTACTGTAAATTGCGGTATCAACACCGAATTCGTAGGAAACTGAACTTGTAAAGAAACTCCACCACCTCCTCTCTTTTCTGTACGATTTAAAGCAAAATGTTGATAATGAGGGAGGGTGAAATAGGATGATTCTTCATTGTACCATGTTTCACTAAACATAATTACATCAAAACTAACACCAACATTATTAAACAGCAGTTCAAGATCTTCAGTTTTGTTTTTCACTCAGCGAACATTTAAGTGGAACAAATTTAGGTTATCTTTTTTGGTTAATTTATGCAAATCAGCAGGGTCAACGTATGTGCTAGGCATTTTGGGTTTTCTATTTGTTGTTTTGTTTTTAGGCGTTTACAATCTTTGCCACATCATCGCTAGTTTGTATCTTGACAACAACCGTGTTCTCAGCCTTCTTTGCAAAGATTTGACCGTTCCTAACCCACACATATTTCCAGTTCGATTCCCTTTTCTTTGCGACGGTCTGTCCTAGTAGCCTCTTAAGTTCGGGGCACAAGTGCTCATTGATGTAGATAGGCACTGCTAACGGAAGTCCTACGTCATGTGCCGTCAGCCTAAGGCGACGTGCCTTTCTTAGAATCGAATCCCGTTTCCATCGGTGCGTGAATTGTACAACTATGTTTTTGTTTTCCGGATTATTGCTGACAGGCACACGATGGCAGGTTTCAATGTCGGTATCCAGGATCGACTCACCAATCCTATCACCAATCTTTGATAATATGGCGTAGAGTTCCTCTATATGCTCCCCCGAAGGGGGAGCAGAGTTGCGCATTCGTTTTCCCCGCGCCGCCACGCCACTATTCGCCGTGATCCATCACGTGAGGAGCAAAGCATCCGGCGCTGTGCAAGAAAGCCACCTTTACGGTCGCTCCGCCAACGCTGCTCGCGCCCCGGCGTATGTTCCCCTGCTTTCGCCCTCCTTCTCCTCCTCTCCTGTTTTCCATCCGCGGCGGCTCGCGCGGCGCCGCTATTCGCCAAATTTAGTCACGTGAGGAGCAAAGCATCCAGAGTGTGCAGGAAAGCCGGCTCTACGGCCGCCCGCCGAGGCTGAATGCGCAACTCTGCTACCGTAGGTAGCTATATACAGGAACTCTAATATGGCGTAAAGGTTTTCGTCCGGCTGCGTGGGGATTCCTTTGATCTCTATGTTAGCATTTCGGGAATATTGTTCACAGTGGAGTATCCGGGACGCTGTTGTGTTCAGCTCTTTGGCGAGCTCATCACACTTAAGGTGCAACCTTTGATTTTCAGCTTTTAGTTCCTTATTCTCGGTGGGAATAGCTTTCAGTTCGCCCTTTATGTCCTCAAACTCCTTGTTCATAAACGTCATGCTGTTTTTAATTTCTCTTAGTTCTTTTCGAAAATCCCTTTCAAATATGTCCTTTAGTTGTTTTAATTCCGTTTTTAACTCGCGTTTTAGATCATCGCACATTGCAGCCACTACCTTGTTCATGTTAACAACAACAAAAAAAAGAAAAAAAAATGCTTGGCAGCGGCAGCAGCAATAGCAGTTCAGGAATAGGTAAAATGAAAATAAAAAATACAGCCAACCTGCAGTGTTCAAACGTAGTGTTTAGATGGGATGCTTCACGTTGCTGCGCCCGCTGCCAAGTGAGACGATAGATGCGGTCCCCTCGGTTTATGTAGTGATGATCCCGGTGACGTCAGTACGATCGCGCCAATGGGCGATGATCTTGATGCAGAATGACGGGCTCCTTTCAGTTGACGGCACGTGCAGTCGATCTGCTGAGGTGGCCCGGCGTTTCTTGTATGTCTTGATCCGGATAAGCCTGCAGTGTTCAAACGTAGTGTTTAGATGGGATGCTTCACGTTGCTGCGCCCGCTGCCGCTACTTAAAGTAAAGCTCCTAAAGCAAGTATGCTAAAGCACATCAACTATAAAGGCCCGTTCACACTCTTGCGACCTCTTAAACCTGGGTTCCTTAAAACTTCTTAAACCAGAGGAGACACTGGCGCCATCTATTGGGTAGCAGTGTCGACTCGGCGGTCCGGCATATTTTTTTATTTCTCTCGCGCATTATCCTTTCTTCCTTGGCTGGAAAAACTTTCGTCAATGTTATAAACGAGCCTTTCTATGGGCATTACGCACATTTGACCTCAGAAATCCCGCAAAACCTTCGCTGTTGTGAAATGCAGTTCCAGGGTCACCGCATAGATGGCGCCACAATGCCAGTGTGTTCCCTCGTTCTAAAAAAAATTAGGAAGTTTTAAGAGATCTCGTCTCTCTCAGTCGTACTCGGTCGCAAGAGTGTGAACGGGCCTTAAGTGAATCTCCAAAGCACATCTTTCGGCAAGCAAGCAGCTGCAGCAATCTATTGCCGAACTCTTTGTGTGGTCGTTTGCAATTTATAATTTCATTTTGATTCGTCATCAGCACGGGGCTTCCTCCGGAAATCAGGTGATTGACTGTCCACTTGTTCAACGAGCAAGTTTTCAATGCAAATGCCTTTCTGCGTTTATTCTGGCCCGCCATTCATCGTTTTTTTTGTTTTTTTTTGCCTGCTTTGGTAGAAATAAAGGCAGGGACTACCGCCCTGCAAAAAAGGTAGTGACATCTCCCTTGCCCTCAGGCGCGCACACTCTTTTTTATTATTTCTTGCTCTCTCGCAGTCGTCACGTCATACATTGTCCCAGAATACTAAAGGCGCCGTATACTACACTTGGTTTAATTGGAAGTCAAAGCGGAACCGAAAGCTCAAGAAACGCACAAATGCCACCACGCAGACTGTCGGAATGCACATTCTGGACGCATTGGATTCACTATGAAAATCACGCATAAAGCAAGATACCGGGAGCTGTGACGTTGTGCTCCTGGCGTTCCTTGATGAGGACATCGCTTGTAATCTCCACTGTACTTTGGGGGCACAAGCATTCCCACTTTCTCCCCTAACCTCTCTGGCACGCAGTCTTTAATCCTCTACTTTTAACACAGAATGGTGTGTTTTAGAATAGCGTACGCGAAGGCTCTCGGTACGCAAAGACTAGCGTCCTCGCCACTGCGCAAAAGCCGAACGCCGACTGCGGTTTGAGCTTTGCGTGCGCTATTTTAGCGCAGGCTTATTTTCGGAAACTGCGTGCGTACTCGCAGAGTTTGTGCGCTCCTCCAAAGACGATTTGGGATGAGAAGATGTCTAAAGCCAAGACGAGCACAGTTAAAATATGGCGGCACCCAGGACCGCAGCTTCGGCCGCTTTTGGCGGCGTCGTGAGCGCGAGGTCGGTAGCATCCTGCCGACTGCGATTTACAACACAGGACAATATTTCATTCCCACCGGAGGTGCACGTCACAAACGGTTTGAAAGAGCCAGTAAGTTGGGCAATGATTGCCAGCATCTTGCTGCGACTTGCTGCTTGCGGCGCTCGAACATTTCTCGGCGAAGGTACGGTATTCGAAGGTCAGTACACGAAACGTGTCTTCCGAGGCGACACAAACGGACACGGCCGGTCAACCACTGCCGTCTCATTATCATATTTATATAAATCTAAAATGTTACTCTGAACAAACAACTTGTCTTTTTTTTTACGTATGTGAAATAAAAATTGTTACTGTATCTTTGTGAAGTTGCATGCGCAAGATGCTTAGGCTTTGGCGTCGGGGAGGAGAAACAAAATTCTAAAACTCTCTTGCGTAGCGTGCGCTAACGATAGCGCTAAAGATAGCGCTTCGCTATTTTTGCGTATTTTTATTTTAATATATATGTAATACGTTCACAGGCTGGATTTTCTGCGAAAAGTATAACGCTCGTCGGTTACGAAAAGTCGCTACACGCAAGCCAAGGTAACATAAAGGATACATAACCAGTAGTATGCAATGCATAGACAACCCAAGCAGATAGAAGGCATAAAAAACGATAATAATTTCATACATAGTCATAACTACACTAAGAAAAAGAGGTGCAGTCTTGCACCCTTTGTCACATATAATACACCCCAAAACTTCGGTTCGACGTACAGCGCGCTGATGTCGAACCTCGCGGCCCCAACTTTTAAGAGAGCTTGATAACGTTGCGATGTGACTTATTAAACAGCTAAAGTATACCTATCAAAGACTACAAAAAAACACAGGTTTTTCAGTAGGGCAAGAAAAACCTCGCTATTTTTTTTGTAGTCAGTGCCCCATTGAAAATAACACTTCGGCTCTGATGTATTATGGGACCCTCTAAGCACTTTAAACAATTTCAACACATCAAACATTTAGCCCATCAAACCTTTAGCACTACAAATCCCTGCAACCCTTCAAACTCCTTCCGCCCTTGAGACCCCCTCAGCCCTTTAAACGTTTAGAGACCTAAATGAGTGTGAACCATAGACCAAAAATGCAGTTCAAAACGTTATTGGAAGTTTATTTCAGACATTGAGTTTTACATGCATGAAGTAACTCAAAACGACGATAAGAACCAACGTGTGCTCAAACCGGGGCGCAAGCAGCTGTAGACAAAAGAGATCAGGCTAAATAGAAACAACCGAGTTCTTTGTAGCAAAAAAGTACCTTTCGAGGTATTCGCAACCAGGATACGCAACAATACACCGCACCAGTTTTAATCACGCCTAGAGTGAATGATCGTGACAGGCCAATAAAACTACCCCGTTCGGACGGTTCTGCTTTTCTTGGTTGCCTTTCCGGATTACCTCGTCGCCGGAATATTTTCAATGCCAGATGTCGTACATCCTGGGGGGCCAAACGAGAATGTCATCATTATCATTGATGACATTCTCGTTTTTGGCCGATATGGCTTGGAACACGACAAGCGTTTAGCAGAGGTTCTAGACCACTTGAAGAAGGCAGGTCTGACTCAGAACAGGTTCAAGTGTAAGTTCGGTGTCACCAGTGTAAAGTTTCTTGGCGTAGTCGTCAGCCAGAATTTTATTTTGCCAGACCCTGAGAAGGTGGAGGCTGTACAACACATGAAACCACCGGTCGACGTCGGAGGTGTCTGCAGACATTTAGGCATGGTGAACCACGTGGGGAGGTTTTTGCCGTATCTGTCTGACGTCACAGCACCTATTCAAGAACTGCTGAGCAAGAAGAGCGCGTGGTTCCGGGGACCAAGCCAGCAGGCTGCCTTCCTCAAGTTGAAGGCTATGCTCTCTTCGGACATTCGTATGGCTTGCTACAATCCGGAGCACCCGACCATAGTGTCTGCTGACTCCAGCTCTTTCGGTCTTGGGGCAGTCCTGCTCCAGGACCAACCGTCAGGCGAGCGTCGGGCGGTTGCCTTTGCTTCACGGTCGCCCACTGCAACCGAGCAGAGGTACAGCCAGACCGAAAAGGAGACTTTGGCAGTGATATGAGCCGTGCGTCGCTTCGATGAGTACGTCCGGGGACGGCAGTTTACCGTGGACACCGATCACCAGCCCTTGACTGCGTTGCTTGGCGACATGGACGTAGACCTTCTTCCTCCCCGAGTTCAGCGACTAAGGATCAAGTTGATGCGGTATCAGTACCAGATCTTATACGTTCCTGGGAAGCTCCTGGCAACGGCCGACACCCTGTCCCGAGCGCTGTTGGGCCGGGCATCTCCGTCTACCTGCGACAGCCTAGAGCTGTACGTCCAGAACGTTGTTCACGCAATCCAAGAAGGTGCGCACGTCAGTCTCGAAGTAGTCCGTCGACAACAGTCAACATATGGCGAGTGTACAGCACTGTCAACGTTCTGCGATCAAGGTTGGCCTCAGAATACCATGATTCCATGCCACCTAACGAAGTACTGGAACTACCGTGGTGAACTAACCGTTTGTGACGGCGTGCTTCTCAAAGGATTACGCCTCGTGATTCGTGAATTGCTGCGACCTGAGGTCCTGCAGGCATTCACGAGGGACACCAAGGAGTAAACCGCTGCTAGGCGCGGGCTCGAGACTCGGTGTGGTGGTCTAGTATCGGCGATCAAACTAAAACCATGGTCGAGAAGTGCGAGCGCTGAGAATACGGAGGGCTGAACCTCTCATGACGTAGGAGGTAGGAGGTAGGAGTCGATTTATTCCACTTGAACGTACAAGATTTGCTACTGGTGGTGGACTATCACTCACGTTATCCCGAAGTAATGACACTACAAAGCACGTCAAGCCGTGATCTCTGCAGTAAAAAGTATCATGGCGCGTTTCGGGATCCCGGAGATACTTCGAAGTGACAACAGATCTTTTTTTGCCTCCCACGATTTCACCAGATTCGAGGAAGGCTAGGGATTTAAGCACGTCACTAGCGGTCCGGGATTTTCGCAGTCAAACGGAGAAGTGGAGCATGCAGTGCGGACAGTGAAGTACATCTTGGTAAAAGGCGACGATCCGTTTTTGTCACTTCTCGTCTATAAAGGTACTCCAGGCATCTTAGGTTTCAGCCCTGCTCAGCTGCTAATCTATCGACAGCTGCGGACTCAAGTACCCAAGGCTGCCGAGAAACTCCAGCTAGCATGGCCGAAGTCACAGTTGTTCTTGGAGTGGGAAAACGCGGCGAAGCGACGCCAAGCTTTTGACTTCAACCGCCGTCACGGAGTGCGCGAGCTCAGGGAACTTTCACTTGGCGAAGGTGTGTGGGTGACCGACGCACAGTGCCCTGCCCAAGTGCTTAGCCGAGCGCAAAGCCCACGCTCTTACGTTTTCGAAACTCCGCGGGGTGTATTGCAGAGAAATTGGCAACACCTGGTTTCTTTCAGGAGCCAACATACGGGGGCAGTTTCCGTCTTGCCAGCTCTGCCGGTTCCTGCCGCAGATAGAGCCACTGGCCTGCAACCCCAAGACTCTGAACAAAGAAGACTGATAACAGCTCCCTCTCCGCAGCCTTCTGCCGAGGGAGCTCCCTCAGAGCCAAGGGAAAGTCCGAGAGCTGTTGCAAGTCAGGCACCAGCCAATGTGTGGATCCACTTTCCTCGGCGCACAGGATCTGGCCGTCGTGTAATAGGTCCAGAGAGTTTGAACTTGTAGTGAGGTGGTGTGTTGTGATTTGTTCATCCACGAGCGATGTCTCTGAGAAAGGGGGATGTTGTGGTAGGTGTCGCTACCATTATTCTGTATATACGGGGGAGTAAAGAGGTAGACGAAATTACTCGTTTGGTTCCACCCTAACCAGGCACGTTTGTGTGTTCGTTCCTCTGTAACCTCGACGGTCGCCGGTCTCTACAGAAAGCTGTGGAATCCCTGCACCATTACGGATACAAGCTTGAGTTCTTTGGGTTCGATTGCACTTCAGCTGCAAGATTAATCGTGTAGCGGGAGCGCAAGCCAAATGTACAGACTTGCACTTGCTGCATTTCTGATCATCACCCAAAGTTTCAGATTCCCACGTTCCGCAATGTCGGTCGTTCCGCCATTGTGCAGCGGATCAGCCGACGTCCACCTAAGTCTAATATCGTGGAAACAAGAGCTGGACGATTCCAAGAGAGATCGAACCTGCAGGTCCACTCAACATTTTTATTTTTTCTGTTTTTTTTTTTTTAAATATGTGATGTACACACAAATGAATCGCACGAAAGTGAACTTTTTTTCTCGAATACGCGTTTTCACTACGAGAAAAAAAAATGTTTCAAGATTGCGCGACGGCCCTGCTTCCACCGCGGACTGCATTAGTTGCCACCTTTGCGGTCCTATGGAAGGCAGGCAAAGAGTGATAGGCCAAAAACCTGTCTTGTTTCATGAAGTACACCAATGTTTAAGTCAACTGCATGCAATTATTATGAGATTTATGAAATAAAAAATATATAAAAATTCTTGTCGCGCATGCTAGCATTATAACTTCATTTTCACATCTATTTTCTTTTATCTACATACTTTCGCTTTGCATTTTCTTTCTTTCCCTGTAATACAAGATTTTTTTTTTTCGGAGTGTGTGTGTCTGTGTGTGTTTTTTTATTTTTTTTTTATTTTTATTGACTTTGTTTCTATTCTTTTGTTCTGATTATTACTTACCCTGAATGTACCCCCCCCCCCCCCCCCTTCATGTAATGCCCTTAATTGGGCCTTTGAGGTACCATGAATAAATAAATAAATAAATAAATTCATAACTTTAGACCAGGCGCAACAAATACACTAACTTTCAGGCCTTCTACCTCAATGTGTATGGCATTAGCGACTTTGAAAACTATACATAATATAGGCCAGGGCATCTAAATTATACCTTCAAAATATCAACTTCCAATAAAAAAAGAAACATGGAAAAACATATTTTGGAAAAACACATTTTCAAAAAAATACCCATATTGAAAAAAAAAAAAACGGTCTCGATTTTATTGAAACTGTGGGGCACAACTCTCCTTAGGCCAGACAAAAAGAATGTACAAAAACATGTTGCATCATTTGCTTGGTACAAAAGTTCTGAGCGGTCAAAGTGGCGGTTGCGAAGTGTCTTGACTCCGGTGTTTTTCGCTTCACCCCGCTGCTGGTATATATATATTTTTTTTTTTGTTTAGAAGTTAATTTCTTTTGCTACAAATAAGAAATTTCTGTGTTATAGCTTGCTGTAATAAAAACATCTTTCCAAATTTTTTTATTTCTTTTTTTCTTGTGGTTGTTTACGGGCACTCATGAAAGTTTACGCTCCTTAATCGCGCTTGGACTTCGCATGTCTCATTTATTAAAACTGTACGGAATAAAAGAACGACGCCTCCGGTACAAGGCTATGGGGCGCTTATGTTACGGCGAAGCTAGAGTGCCTCTATATGCTCCCCCGAAGGGGGAGCTATATACAGGAACTCTGGGCGAAGCCAAGGAGAAGGTTAATTTACGTTTGCCACGCGGTATACGTGGTTCGCGGTCGCTGTTGCTGTCAGGAGCTAGTAAGATATTTGAGCTCACGTTTGCCGCGGGGCAAACGTACACATCCCCCTTGGCTCCGCCGTAACATAAGCGCCCCGTACTCTTGTACCCGAGGCGCCGTGCCTCTATTCTCTACAGTTCTAATAAACGAAATGCGAGTAGACTTCAGCCTAACTCCGGCACGAACAGTTGTTCATGCGCTTCTTTCCTTACGTCTAAAAACGTAAGAACGACCTAAATATGACGGCTCGTCAACGCCTCCCCTTGAAGAATATTTAGAGAATCCACAGCTCTGGGCGTATCAAGGTGGATTACTGCGACAGTTCAGCGAGACACTTTTCGAATGAGCGGTGGCAGAGTTGGAGTCGGTGCGTCAGTGATGTCACCTGAACGTTTGTGTGTTTGTGCGTGTATGCCCAGAAAAGGCACAGATGCAGAGGTTCACTGCACGTGAACTTTGACTCTGCCTGGTTCGTGGCCACTGGCGTTGGTCGTCAGCGGGGGATCTCCTCGGTCGCCACAGCACTGCGAAACCTTCGGGCTTTATAGTTCGTTTCACCTTATGTGCGAGCGAAGCCAGCGGTACAAGCGCGAGCATGCTGCTTGTAACAGCGCCTTTAGTGCACGAGCGCACGTGCGAAGCAGGAACGCTCAGAGCGTTGGGCTCGCGCTTCTAGCTTTGACCTCGCTCGCACATAACGTGAAACGAAGTATAGTTGGTTTGGCGGCGCAGAGGAAGCAACGAGAGAGGCGACAGACGTCGCCGTTCTGCACTCAATGCCCCCGCGTTCACAAGAAGAAGATAGCTTCCAACAGAAATTTTCATAGTGTCAAGCGTCTAGATGTTGAATTACTGCGGACGCTGCAACCTACCAGGATCTGGTAATTTTCAGGATACAGACCAGCAGGTCTGCCAGCACCGCTTTGGGCGCCTGAAGGTGCTCCTATCCTCATCGACTTGCACACCTGATGCAACCAACGAGACATTTCTTCAGGAAGAAGAACAGCTAATATCCTTATCTGCCGGCGCATGCCGGAAGTTTTTTCGTTGAAGCCAGCATATTCCATTCAGAGACGGCTCAGAAAATCTAATGGGAAGAGAAAAGGGGCAGAGATTGAAAAGAAGGTGTTGAAAAAAATACGCGCAAGTTGAAGTATCGCATATGTAAAAACATGAGCGTATTTTTGTCAACACTTCCTTTTTCATCTCTGCCTGTTTACTTGTACCCATTAGAATTTCTGAGCCGTTTCCGCATGGAAGATGCTGGCTTCAACGGAGAAACTTTGGAACGTTGGACGTACCTGGTCAGGTCATTGACTGCTTTTCTTCCTGAAGAAATGTCTCGTCGGTTTCTTCACATCTGCCGGCAGATTGGGATAGGAGCGCCTTGAGGCGCCCGAAGCAGTGCCGGCAGACCTGGTCTGTATCCTGCAAGTTACCAGGTCCTGGTAGCATGCAGCGTCCGCAGTAATTAAACATTCAGAGGCTTGACACTGAAAATTTTTGTTGGAAAGTATCTTCTTCTTGTGAACGCGGAGGCAATCGGCGCAAAAAACTCTGAGTGAGCTATGTGCTGCATGCATTGAGTACACAACGGCGACGTCTGTTGCCTCTCCCGTTGCTTCGTCTGCGCCGCCAGACCAACTGAAGCCCGAAGGTTTCGCAATGCTGTGGCGACCGAGGAGATCCCCCGCTGACGACCAACGCCAGTGGCCACGAACCTGGCAGAGTCAAAGTTCACGTGCAGTGAAGCTCTGCATCTATCCCTTTCCTGGGTATACACGCACAAACAAACAAACGTTAAGATGACATCACTGACGCACCGACACCAACTCTGCCACCGCGCATTCGAAAAGTGTCTAGCTGAACTGTCGCAGAGATCCACCTTGATGCGCCCAGAGTTGTGGATTATAAAAATATTCTTCGAAGGGAGGCGTTGACGAGCCGTCATATTTAGGCCGTTGTTACGTTTTTAGACGTAAGGAAAAAATTGCATAGACAACTGTTCGTGCCGGAGTTAGGCTGAAGTCTATTCAAGTTTCGTTTATTACAACTATAGAGAATAGAGGCACGACGCCTCGGGTACAAGGGTACGGGGGCGCTTATGTTACGGCGGAGCCAAGGGGGATGTGTACATTTTCCCCGCGGCAAACGTGAGCTCAAATATCTTATTAGCTCCTGACAGCGACAGCAACCGCGAACCACGTATACCGCGTGGCAAACGTAAATGAAGCTCCTCTTTGGCTTCGCCGTAACATAAGTGCCCCGTAGCCTTGTATCCGAGGCGTCGTTCTTTTCTTCCCTACAGTTTTAATAAACGATACATGCGAAGTCCAAGCGCGATTAAGGAGCGTAAACTTTCATGAGTGCCCGTAAACAACCACAAGAAAAACAATATAAAAACCTGGAAAGGTTTTTTTTTGTTACAGCAAGCTACAAAACATAAATTTCTTATTTGTAGCAGAAGAAAATTACTTTTCCTAAAAAAAAAAAAAAAGAGAAATACCAGCAGCGGGCTGAAGCGAAAAACGCCGCAGTCAAGACTGCTTCGCAAACGCCACTTTGACCGCTCAGAACTTTTGTACCAAGCAAATGATGCAACATGTTTTTGTACATTCTTTTTGCCTGGCCTAAGGAGAGTTGTACCCCAGAGTTTTAATAAAATCGAGACCGTTTTTTTTTCAATATAGGTATTGTTTTTTAATTATGTTTCTTCAAAATATTTTTTTCAATGTTTGTATTTTTATTGGAAGTTCATATTTTGCAGGTATAATTTAGATGCCCTCGCCTATATTATGTGTAGTTTTCAAAGTCGCTAATGCCATACATATTGAGGTAGAAGGCCTGAAAGTTAGTGTATTTGTTGCACCTGGTCTAAAGTTATAAATTTTGTTATATACAGTTTTAATTTATAAAGCACATCATAATTGCATGCAGTTGACCTAAACTTTGGTGTACTACATGAAACAGGAAACAGTTTTGGCCTACCACTCGTTGCCCGCCTTCCACAGGACCGCAAAGGTGTCAGCTAATGCAGTCCCGCGTTGAGAGCATGGCCGTCGCACAATCTTGAAACATTTTTTTCTGGTAGTGAAAACGCGTTTTCGAGAAAAAAAATTTCACTTTCGTGCGATTCATTTGTGTGCAGATCACATATACAAAAGCAGAAAAAATAAAAATGTTAAGTGGACCTGCAGGTTCGACCTCTCGTGGAATCACCCAGCTCACGTTGTGGATGCATGTGACATTTATATAAGTGAAATACACTTGGCAGCAAAAAAAAAAAAAAAAAAGACTTGTTTATTTATTGATGAAAAGTTTTTTTTTTTTTTTTTTTTAACTGAAATAAATCCTAAAGGTGTCCACAACATAATGATTGTTTTCCCAATGTTAGGCTCAGGTGGACATCGTTGATAGAGAAATATCTTATTTCTTTTTTATATCTTGATCCAGTTGACATCACGCTCTCAAGCGTTCGCGTTCTATTCCAACTGCTGGCGTCACATTCTCACAGAGTTTCAGCTTCCCGCGCTGCAAAATTTATTTACACGGGCCAAACAAAACCCCGATTTTCTCAAAAACATTAAGTGCATGCACTGCACGCGCTCATCCTACTCTATAAGTAATTAGAAGTAAATAATCAAAATAAAATAGAACTTTTTGAATGCAAAATATAATTTTTTCTATCAAACAAATATAACGCTAAAAGCGCCAGCACGTGTTGCTCGAGTAACTAGACTTCAGCAGGCTCCTAGCGAAACGCCTGATAAGACACTGAAGGCGGGAGTTTTGTTGATTTTATTTTTTGTATGCGGTGTCAGCGCGTGTGGACAAACGCTTGCATGGTATACAAGCGCGGCTCGTAAGCACCCTAAAATCATGCAGGGCTGAACAGAGATACCCTAATATGTATTTGGAAATAAAAAAAATACTTGAATACATGGCCAAGACGGCTAAAATGCTTATTCCGAATAATATTTAGTTTATGAAACTATTTGAGATGTTTCCATCATCTGTAGACCTGGTTGGGTTATATAAACAACGAAAAAGAAGCGTGATGTATATTATTTAAGCAATCCATTTTTTTAGGAAAGGACGGGTTCGAGATTTTTAGGCAGAGAACGGGCGTGCGCACCATGAGCGCTCTAACGAGATCTCGCTTGAAGGCATGCTATGGTCCCTCGTGAATCCATGGAACGCGAAAATGTGTTTTCATACAACAAACTGTGGAACCATTATTTCTAAAGAGGTGGATTGCAAGATATTTATTAACCAATAAACAAGTGCTTACTGTGAAATGCAAAAATAATTTTGACATTTGCGTACTGGCTTCCGAAACAAGTTTTTCGTAAATTTAATATCCCGTTTTGCGGATTGGGAAGACCAAGCGGGCATTCAATGGGTAGAAAATACCTTTCTACCAAAAGTGAAGTCAACGTTACTAAAAGACTCAGTTGGGAAACTCACCCGTGAAACCAGGACCGCTGGCGTCCACCGAGACCGAGCTAAATTAAGGCGGCGGTCCCACGGCCCCAACTATAATATTGGTGGCAGCTCTGCTAACGCTCCTGTTCGCTGTGCAAATGTCGCGTCTGTGCGCGTGTTACGTATTTCATTCTTTTTGCAAATAAATCGTCAATTCATCATCACTCTTTTAGTGCAAAATATAATACGCATTTTTCAAAACTTAACGCACAATAAGAAAACAAAAAGTGCAAGCTTTGATATTTTCAAAGACATACCTCAATGCATTCCAAGTTTATAGACTTGTAACGCATACAAGACGCGTTCTTAGTTTTTTTATTGAATAGAGGAAGAACTCGTCTAGTTCCGTCTATACGTGTTTTTCTTAATTAGCACGCTCACATTTTTTAATATTTATTCAAAAGGAGCCTTTTTTATGCGATTTTGAAGTCTCGTAACTCAGTTTCACATCATAACGCAGCAACGACATTAAAAGGGCATGCTTGTGGCAAACATAAAAAACTTAGAATACAAAATATTAGGAGTGCAACGACAGCCGTTTTCTTGTAAACACAACTTGATTCTGATAACATTTCTAAAGGCCGGTTCAGACACTTGCGTGTGAGTGCGTTTGACTGCGTTGCGGCGAGTGCAGAAAGCCAGTCACCGGCACATCTGTGCTTCGTATGAAGCATGGAATCCAATTCAAGGAATCATCTTGGCACGCGATATTAGCAGCAGGGATGTCCTGGTTTCTCGCTGGCGCAACGCAGTCAAACGCAGTCAAACGCAACTGTCTGAACCAGGCTTAAGAATTCTCTTAACGCGTTCTTGGTTTTCTCAGACAGCGTTCTGGCATCTGACCTAATTTTTTTTAATTGTATGCTAGAGAAACAGAGCTGGTTCACTAGAAGCGTGATTTTTTCGTTTTAATATTCAGATATGTTTAAAATATGTTTAAATCATGGGACTATTTTGAAGCTCGACTCTGTACGCAAGAAACCGGTTTCAAAGAAGAGGGCAGCTATTTAAGCAACGATTCTTTAATTAGTGCTTTTTTTTGTTCTAATTAAAATCAAGTTCTATGATTGTAATTTTTTGAAAGCATACTAATTGTCCTAAATAGTCAAAAGGACCTGTTTTAGCAGACGACGCGCACTTGCGCCATCTTTTGAAAGATGGCTGAAATTCGAGGTTGAGAAGTTCAGGCAAAGTGGCGCTGATTCTGTCCCTGACGCAGAGGATTCTTTTCTCAAATATTTCCTCGCGCTACTTCCTCGTTCTTGCAGTGTGTCAGAGTTAATCTTGCAGGTACTTGCAAGAAAAAAAAAATGAGAAGGGCGTTACAAGGGTCACGAGCAAGTTCTCGAAAGCGCCTAGTGCCTACAAATAAGCTATTCAATGCTGTCCGCCATGTTCCGACACCACAAAAGGGGCAAATATTGAATTCCATATTATGGTGACGACGACGGAGAATTTGTTTTCCTCCACTTCAAGATTTTTAACAGGCATTTTGTTTGAAGGTTCCAGCTTTCCAACCGCGCTGGTTCTGTTTTGTTCGCCATCGTGCAAGGATTTGAGATTTTTAGTTTTAACGTTACTCTACTCGTAGACAACTTACGCAGAGCGTTACGTGCAAACCGCAGTGACTGGTCCTCATAGTAAGGCAACAAGCGGCCAGTCATCGTGGTTCAAATCTGAGGCTCAGGAAAAGGGTCTAATAAACCCCCTTTCTATGAAGTGCTTTATCAAAAGCGTTGCACATGTGCGAAACCCTCACTAGGTCGTCTTTCTTTGGATTAATTTTTATTTCATTTATTCAAATAAGAGCAATGTCAGACGACCAACTTCCATGGTGTTGGTCTAATAATGCAACGACTCCAAGCTTCCACTTTGTGCTTTACACCAACCATGACTCTTGTCCTTTGCAACTAAATATAGACCTTTCCAAAAAAGAGCATGTGGCCGATGCCATTTTGAGTGTTCGTGCGTATGGCGCGTGCTTTGCTCGCTTTCCGAAGCGACGAACACGCACGTGCTGGGCTGTGAAGATCGCACGCTGGGCTGTGATTTTGTAAACATTGGAATGGTGTATAAGCAGCCAGGTCCGACTTGCTAGAAACAGCGACTCAGCTGAGGCTGTGGGAAAGAAAGCAATGCCAAAGCCAGCGCTCGAGCTGAGTGGCACTCAAGCCGCGTCTCAAGACAGTCGCGCGCCCAACCCTTTGCAGTGCTTTCATTCACTCAGTCTCAGCTGAGACGCTGTTTTAGCAAGCCGGACCAGAATCACAAGTCGTGAAGTTTCCTCGCGCTTCTCTTTCGTTTTTCGGAGTCCTCGCAATGAGTGTTGCGAAATAAAATCAAGCGAGATGCTCAGTGCTGCCCTGACATGTTCTTCCATAACCGGGCTAGAGAGCTGTTTCCTTGTGGCCTTCACTCTCAAACCAGTGCAAATACCTCTAATTCAAAACCAGTGCAAATACCTCTAACGGAATGTATTCTGGGTAAACAAGGGTGCGAAGAAAAACGCGACGCGAGAAAAAAAAAAAATTAAAAATGTTTTTTTTTTTTATACGGCGTGTTGAAATTGAACGAAAAGTTAAAACCTTCTCTGTTTCATAATTTATTTCTCTGTACTCGTGAATGATAAAAACACAAATTTTGCTTAATTTGGAAGGCAATGAAAGGTTCTACACGTGGTATTATTTTAAAAGCGATACTAAACATAGTCGACTCAAAAAAAAAAAAATAATCCCCAATTTAGGTCACAGTTGTTCGCGGAGGCATGTTTGGGGACTTTTACAAAGATTGGAGCGACGAATAATAAATAGTAGTTATAATGTCGTTTTACCTACTTGCATATATATGACACTAAAAATATATAGACGCTCTCTTTTGAATACTTCAAGATAGAGAGTGATTAAAAAACGCCACACTTGACAATCGTCAAAACTTCGTCGTTCTTTCCCGCTTCTTTGAGATTTGTTTCTCAGAAACTAAACAAGTCAGGACATTAAAATAAAAAGGATTGTTCTTCTTGGAACATGCTCCACAAAATATAAAAATTTGAAGCAAAATAAAAAATACGACTGCCACTCTTTTCCTGAATCCAAATGAAACCGCCCATTTATATATAGTATATATATATATATATATATATATATATATATATATATATATATATAAATGGGTGGTTTCATTTGGATTCAGGAAAAGAGTGGCAGTCGTATTTTTTATTTTGCTTCAAAATTTTATATTTTGTGGAGCATGTTCCAAGAAGAACAATCCTTTTTATTTTAATGACCTGTCTTGTTTAGTTTCTGAGAAAGAAATCTCAAAGAAGCGGGAAAGAACGACGAAGTTTTGACGATTGTCAAGTGTGGCGTTTTTTAATCACTCTCTATACTATATTTTCGCGCCCTAATTAGGCCGCCGTATCAGGACGCCGTATAATAGTGTACGCGCGTTACATCTTTTTAAGAATGGACGGTTTGGTGGCTTTCGATTATGGCCGACAACTTTCTAAATGCACTATGCCGTTTTCTTTTCTAATTAAAAGGCTAATTAGCGAATTCAGGGCAAACAGTCGGTTTTAGTTGCGTTATTTCTTGAACCTAATCCTCGCCTGGCCGTATAGCTCACATCCACAAAACGCAATTCCGTTAATTTGCACGTTGTTTTTTCTAATATCTAGTAGGTGAAAAAACAAAACAAAAAAAAACGCTGTATATAAAACAAAGGGCAGTTCTTTTCTCATATAAATAAAGCGTGGGGCACGCGTCTTGCATGCATCTTGAGTTTATGATGGGGCGGGCGCTTTATCACGGGGTATTTTGTCATGTTTCATAAGCTTTATTACTGGTCAGAAGAAAGCCAAGCGAGCCGTATCACGTTGCAAACAGCTAATTCGGGTGTTTCTCAAGGAGCTCTAGAACTTTCCAATTGACATTTTGGTTCTTAATGCATTTAAAAAGTTGGGTAATTAGTCCTAAACATTTATTTATTAGGCATAATTAAAAATACTGCAACTCCCGCAAGGCGTTTGCTAACAACATAAAGTTGGTTTCATTGGCGTAAAGTGGCTGCGCTCTAATTTTGCGTTACAGAGATTTGTAAACGTCTTTCACTTTTATGCTTGGTCTTTAAAGATTCGTGACAAGCATTCGCGACCTTATTTGTCAATCCGCGTCCAAGAACAGCGCGGCCTCCTCGGCAAGTTGTTCCCTCATCGAAGACGACGATGAATAAAAGGTACGATCAAAATATAAATGCCTGAATAAAGCGCAAGATTAAAATAATTCTAAGAGTGTTAATTGATTTTATTTCTACCATATTAAAATCTCAACACTCTTCGCAGGCAGCATGAAAGAAAGCACTGCACTCTTGGCGCAAACGAGTGCCCAGTCAACGGTCCTACACTCAAACACGCATCACCACCCGACCTGTTTAAAAATGAATAATTTCCAGTACTTTTGGTAGAAAAGGCAAATTTTCTACTGAGTGTGATATTTTGTGGACATAAAAAATCTGTAGCCGAGATCGGTAGTTCACAGCTTCAGGAAGACGAAGAACGACGGATGCATTAGTTCCCGCGGAAGTACTGTTTTGACGTTGAATTTCACATAAAATTGTATTTGCACAAATTGTGGCACGATGACGAACTTCCTTGATTACTTTTCTTTTAGAGTCAACATAACCAGGCAAAATCTGCAGATATCGCAGATTTTATTTTAATTGGCGTACAGCGCGAAAGACAAGTAGGGACATAAAGAACACAATGGAGCTCTGCATGTCTACTGCATTTCTTTCTTTCTGTACTTGTGGGCAGTTAGCCCGCGTGACTATACATATATTCGAAAATTGCCAAATCGTTTAAGCCTCCCTCTTTTTATAGTTTGTTTCATAGATTAATTAGGAATTGTGGCAAATCCCGGCTGGGTTCGGGTACAGATCTCGCACGTGTTCAAGGACACATTTCCTCATGATTTCCAGCTTGGTGATGACGTTGAGCTGGCCGCTGTTCCGCTTCTTTTCTAAGTAGGTCGGGCAACGCCAGACGCCTAAATTAGCCAAGCAGCCACAAAACTTGCGGTAGTACACCTTCCGAACTCCTGGGTCTTTTTGGCAATGGCCGCTGGCCTTCGCCAACCCTGAGAGAGCCCCGAACAATTATGCAAGGGCTGCAGAGGCTATCTAGGCATTCCATTTCTTAATCTGCGAACAAATGGGAACAGAAGAGAATGAAAACTTCGTAATACCTGCTGTCTTTTAATAAAATAGCATAATATGCTACTATTGCTAGTTTCACTATTTTACGCGAAGAAAATTGTGATTTTGCGGTTCAATCTCCGTGTTTCTCGCTTTCTTTGCTGATACGCAATATATTTGTCGGCTGTCGAGTTTTCAGTCACATTTGTTGACAAAAACTAAATGCACGTGTGGCCACGAAGAATTTTTTCAAAGGCTGAAGATACATGAAACTTCCATAAACCGTTTCACTTTTTATGGAAGTTTGTTTTTTACTTTTCTTAGTTCTTCAACGAGGCGGCCGTTACTCTAGAAAACACCTGCAGTACGAACATATATATTATGCGCCAAAAATGGTCAGACTGTGTTAATTTCGATACATGACCATAGTGTCAAAATGCAACTCATTTTACATGCTTCGCCCTCTTACTGTAATATTTTTGACTTGTATTTATTCATGATTGTTACTTTGAACAAAAAAAAAAAAAAAACGAAAAAGTGATACAATCACTCTTCAGTGTGCCGTTGTTAGAACGACCAATTTTCAACTCTCTGGGCAGAGCTCAAAGTTCAGATGAAAATACCCACATTTGTTTCCTCCTGCTGTGACGTTCAAGTTCCGTTCATTCGAGATAAATATGCGGTGTTGAAGCGTATGTGGCCGCATGCGGAAGTATCTGAGTGTGTTTTAAAGCTGCAGAAAAAGAGTAAAAAAAAAAGAAAAGCGAGCCAGCCCGAACCCTTCCGAGCTCATATCCAGCCTGCCTAACTAATCCCTGATGTTTGGAATTGAAGCAGAGAACCTTGAAGGGTTACAGAGATTTTTTCGGGGGGCCGCTAAGCCCATTAGCACTCGTGCGAGAAGGCTGTAAAAAGCGAGGAGGAAAATGGAGGAGGAATGGGGAGGAGGAAAAAAAGAAAAGAAGGGGAATCTTCTGCGACGCTGAAGAAAATTTTGAGCGCCCCCCTTTAAAGGGACCATGAAGGCAGTTTCGAAGTTTTATTTGACGATTGAAATGGATGTCAGGCACGTCTCAGATACTGTTGACCAAGTTCTAGCCCGAACAGAAGTTTGGGTGCCGCACCAATCGAGCAAACAGGCGCGGTAATAATAGCGCCGGGAACGATGCCTGAGACCCCACTGAGGCGGCGGCAGAAAGGTGAACTAAAGTGCGCCGTTGAAGCGTGACGACAACGGGCTCCTCGTCTGGCGATTGGTTCAAACGAAAGACGCGCTCTTGGTTTCGATTTCGGTGGTGAGATGTGATGAAAAAAGTTCATTTGAACGTTGGATAATCTTTTAAAGTTGTAGTTGGGAATTAATAGGTTTCATACCGTGTATAAAAGCATAATCTGAAGCGATCCCTCCGTTTGTCACTGGCTGAACGCATCCCGCACTGCAACCTCGGGCGCGTAACAAGCATCGAGCAACCATGGAAAAAAAAGAAATAGGTACGAGCGCCGTGGGCGGCGGACTTTTGGTTCTGGTTTCGTGCGTCGTCTCGTGTTCGCTTTGCGAACTGGTGTCTCACCAATCATGCCGCGTTTATGTGCAGTAGTAGGTTGCGCGAAAGGTCGGCTAAAGACGTGTGGTCGATCGGGCGACGTTAGTTTGCATAAACTGCCGACCGATGCAGCAATGCGCAGCATTTGATTGCGCGCCGTCGTCTTGCGTAGAGCTGTGGACAGCGGTGTCAGGATTTGTTCGTTGCATTTCCGGCCAGAAGACTTTAAGCAGCACCTTCACGTCAGCCGGAGTCGCTCTGAGGCGGCGACCGAGGAGCTGGTGGTAGGTCTGGGGCGCCTTCGTAAAGCGCCAATCCAGAGTTCTGCGTCCTTACCAGCATCTCCCGTTCAGTCGGCGTGAGGTCGCTGAACGGGAGCTCAAACTCGTTTGCGAGCGCGGCGGTGTCGCCCATTTCTTCCAGATTTTCTTCACAGACCGCCGTGCACTATGGCGAACCATGGGAACCACACTGAGTGTGCACTAAATCCTACCGATGCCGACAGTGCTCCCTGACGTCACTTCTCTTTCCAGAGGCGAAAAAGGGAAGAAATCTGAATGTTTGTTTCGGTTTCGCAGATTTATTTGCAGGTACAGAAATAAGAGTCACAAAGTTCTAGAAACAATTGTGTGGCATGCCAGGAACCCAACGCTTCCGAAAACACCTTCTTTTAAAAAAAAATTAAATTGCCTTCATGGTCCCTTTAAGGCTGAAATCCATGGGACGAATATGCTGCGAATAACCGACGAATTTCGCCCGACGGCTTTTGCTCTGCGCGTGGAATCAACGCAGTGGCTGCTACGTCGCGCGCAATGCGAGCGTGCCGTCGGGTGGCGTTCACCAGTTATTCGTTACATAATTTGTTCCATGGAGTTCAGCCTTTTAATAAGTGTCGCACGTTCTTTCCACGAGCCAGCAGCCACCGGTGTACGCGAGCACACGCAACAAAAATGACGTCAAAGACCTCCATTCGCGGTTAAGATGACAGTGAAATGTATGGGCTTCGGGCCAAAGGAGAATAAAGACAAGTTTTTCATCTACACAGTGGTGTCTGGTGTAAAATGTAAGCGATTTAAGGCCCGTTCACACTCTTGCGACCGAGTTCGACCGAAAGAGACCAGACCGGTTTTTAAGCCTCTTGCGATCTCTTAAGACCAGCTTCGCTGCAGCGGAGCTAGTCTTAAGCTCCGCTGCAGCGGAGCTGGTCTTAAGAGATCGCAAGAGGCTTAAAAGCCGGTCTGGTCTCTCTCGGTCGAACTCGGTCGCAAGGGTGTGAACGGGCCTTAAAGGGGCCCTGCAATGACTTTTTTACTAATTTTTAATTTGCACCGAACCTGAGCGCACTGAACGTAGTAACTTAATGGAACCTTTCTTTTCTCGAATTTCGCTTCATTTTAAAAGTTATAGGCAAATTAAAATTACAAAAACAAGCAAAAAATAACCTCCTTCATGACGTCCTTGGTTGCTTGAGTGGCCGTGAACTAGAGGAGGGGTAGTGAGCTATTTGAGATCTCACGGCTGCCGCACTCCGTGTCGACGGCGCGAGAGGGCGCCACTAAAGCATGTTCTGGATAGGCTGTATGCAGCGGGCAGCCGGAGCAGCTCTCATTGCATTTGCGGCGCGATTAAACACTAATTCGGCATGACACTTCATTGTCCACAAACGACAGCAAACACGGAGTAAAGATCAGTTCAGAATGGGAGCCACTTCGCGCTGCCATTCCGCGAAACGGCCAAACCGCGAGACAAAGCTGCTCGCCGAAGGCCTTCGGAACGCTCGGAGCCGGTCGGATCCTCCAATCCCTACGGCCACAGCGCCGCCGCGTACATCCGGGACCTTTCCGTGTCGGCGCCTGATCCCACTACTCCTTTCTAGAATGCGCCGCCTTTTCCGCCGCTTGGTGGCGGGTATGTCGACGGGTCATTTCTTGTTTTCGTACTTTATAAACTGCATTTGTTTCTTTTCTGATCTAAAATACTGAACAAAAATTACTTTTATACATAATTGAAACGGTTCGCGCCACTTATATTTTGTATTTCGTCTAAAAATAAGCTTTTAGCGGCTGTGACCAGTAGTAAGCCCAGGACCAAAGACGTCACATATCGCGCGCTTTCGGTACCGCGGGTCGCCCCCGTCGATGGAGGAGGTTTCCGCGTCGTCCGGTTTAAATATGACGCACTGATATTTAGTTACTCTCTCCGTGCCCGCTGGCTTGCCCGAACCCCAAGAGACGTGGAAACCGCAAAAAAGGTAGACGCTTAAATATGATTGCAGGGCCCCTTTAAGGCTGCGGTCCCACGGCAGCCATCTTGAACAAGGCGTTAGTACAACCAATAGATGGCGACACGCACCCGTGGGGTGGCCGAAACATTGGTTCACGGTGGGGTGGCTCGAGCACCATCACGTTCCCCTCGCGGCCTTACTCGCACCGCTGCCAGCTGTGCTCAGCTGGCTCAAGTAGCGTGGCCCAGCAAACGTCTGTATTAGGGTGCCTACATGTTTCCGCTCCGCTTTAGGGTGGCGCCAACTTCTTGTTACCCTTTCCCAGATCCTCTCCCACCGCCATTTTTTCCCACTTCTTATTTCGCTAAACGTACACAACGTTGTAGCCTCGACACACCGGCAACACTGTGATGCCACTTCCGTTTCCGTTCATAAGAGGAGTCGGAGGCTCAGCGGGATGGCGGTATTCGCAACTTTCACGACCTATAGGGGGCGCGCTGGCGCCTATCAAAATGGCTGTCATCTGGATGATCGTCGTAGAACAGCAGTACAAGGCGCGGTCTGTGACGCGTGAGTATTTCTAGTTTTGCTTTCTGCGAGCAGTATTAGAGCCTAACTTTACTTTTTCACCCCAGAAATATGTAGGCAAGCACCTTTATTGTGAAGCCGATCATCCAGGAGCTAGGGAGCGCGATTCTCGCACCGCGGTACCACCATCGCTGAAAGTTGCGAATTCGTGGCTGTCGCTCTCTTTATTCGGGCGTTTCGTATTTTGAAGTTGCGAGTAGGGAGTGTGCGTTGCTTTTATCGAAACGCGAGTTCCCGCGACAAAATGGAACGCCACAGACCGGCATTGAACGCCGAAACCTCGCCGTCGGAACGAGAGCGGTGAGCGCTTCCTAGCCCTAACGAGGATTAGCAGCGTAGTCCGAGCGCACGACCGGCGACTCGGCGAGTGTGACAAAATGGTCGACCAAAACAGCGGAGGTTTCCATGGTAACGAGGTAGGCAACACTGGTTTGTCGGCAACAGGTATCACAAACGCTGTCGCCACCCTAAACAGCGGAGCGGCGGAAACATGTAGGCACCCTAGTCTGTATGCGAGAATGTGAGGATAGGTATAAATTGTTCTCTGATATAGGGAGATGCGGTTCGGCGGTTGTCACGGGCTTTCGCAATAAATCTTACCAAGAAGGAATCAATTGTTGATTGACGTGTCAATATTCTGTCAATGAAAAATTCTTCCGCAGGAATGTACGCTCAGTAGAGTTAAGGCCTGTTCACACACGCAGCGGAGCGCTACAAGCATAGCGCTGACCTCGCGCAAAGCTCGTGCTGACGGGAGCGTTCACCAGCTTTGTATCGCTCCGCCAAAACGGTTGCTCATGGCAGACGATAAGTAGCTGACGACACGTGAGGAGCGCTACATCAGCGCTTCGCTGCATGAGAGAACCGGCCTTTAAAGGGCCCATGAAACGATTTTAACATCGAGAGAACGTGCACCTTATTACCCTTTTTTTGTTTGCTTCAGCATGAGGATCATAAAACACGACCACTTCTCTCGAAATGTCGCGAATGTGCGGCGTAACCGCAAAAACAAAAAGGAACTATTTCTTGACTTGACTTCACGTACGGCGGCCATAGGAACTAACTTTGTGACGTCACGGCGGTTGCGGTTATTGAGATCGCTTTTGAACAAGTATATTCTCAGTTTATTGGTAACGTTTAGAAATGATTTCGTTCGAACATAAACAAATGAATCGAAAGTTCTATATTCTTGTTCAGTACACGAAGTTTTCGCAGCGCCATCTATCCGGAGTAAGTCAAAGCATCCCCTCCCCGCTGCTCCGCTGCCTAGCAACGTTGGCTGGCTGCTACCGGACGAGCGGTGTGATCAACGAGATATAAAAACCACGTTTCGGCAGCTGCGTGGTTTGTTTTCTTTCTCGATCGCCACTATTCACTGGCGGCCATAGCTGTGTGCGCGACTGCTGAGCGCGTGCTGATGGCTAGCTTCCAGGGTTCTTTTGCAACGTGCATTCCACACCGTCAAAATGGCCGGTCTTAGCAGCCTATTAATGGGGAGAGAGGGGAGAGTCTGCTCTCGCTGTAGCAACGTCCACAGTGCTAAGGAGAGGACAAGACCGGAAGCCGCGTACCCCGCGGCGCGTCATACGCACGTGACCCGGGAAACATTGTATGAGTTGAGGGGCATCCCCACACGCCATCTTATTTGGCCGGAAGTCCGAAAATCGTTTCATGGGTCCTTTAATCTTCCAAGACACCAGTGGAAGCGGACGTCAAGTAAACTGCTTCGCGATTTGCAGTACTTACCTCCCCATTATAATGACGACTGAAAAGTTGCGTCATGAAATATTGTGTTTCACGGGATCCGGAAGATGTTGTAAAGGTTGTTACATTATTTGGTATTTTGTATTTGTATTTATTGCGTGCCCAAAACACCGTGAAGGCTTTGATATTGGTGCACATAAAAGTCACAATGAGTTGAACATGCAAAGACGTGAAATACAGGAGTGACACATCAGTCATTATAAAACAAATTACAGACACAACTCAGTATTCAAAGTAAAATAAGGCATGGAAAAGAAATCATGCTGCACAAGGCTATTACGAAAAAGTTGAATTCTATGCATTGGTGACCCTTCAATCTGCTTGTCAGGATAAAAGGTGCCACAGAGTCGCGTATGTCTAGCTGGTACACGCAAGCGTGTACTACTCAAAAGATCAGGTACATCGAAACGACCTTGTATGAGTTTCTGTAAAAACACCGCATCTCGGCAATGCCTGCGGTCAATTAGGGTTCTCAGGTTTACAACTTTAACAAGAAAATTATACTCGAAATAGAGTCTGCTGTTAAAATGCCTGTCGTGGACTATGCGTATCAGACGCCTTTGTACTATTTCAATGCGTCTGCAAGCGCTATGTGATAGAAAGTTGCACACAACAGACGCAAATTCAAGTCCTGGCCTAATCAAAGCACAAAATAAGCGTAAGCGGTTTAACAGGCACCACTTAGAAATGCTCAAATGCCTATAGTTCCCAGAAACAAACGCCGTTGTAATATTTTCGGAAGTACCGACACACATAATGTTGTAAGTATGTATAGCTTAGGAGGAATATGAAGAAAAATATCAGAATAAATAGGAAGACGTTTATTTGAAACGAAGACGCTATGAATGAACGGAGTTTAGCGACGGCAAGTTACTAGCGTTCGGCAAGTTACTAGCGACATTGTCACGATTCTGGCCCACGGAGGGCCTCTTAACACTCGCTAGGCTTCGCACCGCAGGGCGCGCCGCACCGAGCTTCTCGGAGCGGCCGCCTAGCTAGGCCTATCGCGTGGCGGTCGCCGTCCTGGTGGGGGCTGAAGGCTGGAGGATGGATACAAGGACCCAAGAAACTCCAGGTACCGGTCGAGTGATCGGCTATAACCCAGACGAGGTGGCGTATGGAGTTATCAGCCCGGCGCAACGGCCACTCCGGATGATGAATCCAGGATGCCACCTTGGGGGGACAGGAGGACGGAGGACCCGGCAACGGCTGGGTGCAAGTACTGATGCAGAAGAAAAAGAGCAAGAGGGAGCCACAAGGCCTCGAGAAACAGGTTCGAGATGAAGCCGGGAGAACAACGGCGGAGAATTTCAAGCCGAGAAACCTCTGAGGTTGCCCCAGTCTCAGAGTTTACAAGCACAAGGTCATTATCAAACCTCATCGGGTCGCGGTGGACCTGAAGCGGTACAGGAGCCTGATCGGGGAAGCGGTCCAGAGCTCCCTGCCGAGAGGATTGGACGAGAAGACGGTCGTAAGACTGCTGGAAGCACAGAATACAATCATGGTATGTACGGACGAATGGAGCGAAGCGGAAGCCGTCGCAGGTATCAAGAAATTGAATTTTCCTGTCGGCGTGCTAGACGTCGAAGCGTATCATGTCTCCCCGAGCGAAGATGCGTGCCGCGGCGTCATACACGGTGTCCGGCCTGACCTGACTAACGAACAGATTCGACAGAAAACCAGAGCTGTGGGATACGAAGTCCTAGAAGCAAGGAGGCTAGGGAAGTCACAGTCTGCGGTAATCGTATTTGCGGGGAAGAAGGTACCATTCACGGTGAGCTTCAACTGGCTTGAGACTCCCTGCTTTATCTATAAGAAGACTAGGGCGGCTTGTCTGAACTGTGGTGAAGTGGGCCATCGGACCGACGTATGCAGCAAGCCGGAGGGATTTGCGTGCTCGGCGTGCAGGGCCACTGAGGTCGGTGAGGACCATGAGTGTGTGCCGAAATGTGCCTTGTGCGGGGGGGCCCACAAGACATACGACAGACACTGCCCGGAGAAGTTCTACAAGGAGACTAAAAACAGGGAACCTAGACGGAGTCGGGAGAGACGTCGCGACGGCGCGCAGCACGTGCGGTGGCTTTCGAGAGAGTCGGGACGGAGCGTGTCAGACTCGCGCACCCGCTCGCGCAGCCGGTCCGCCAGCCGTGGGAGAAGCGCGTCTCGAGATATGACTACATCCAAGCAGCGACGGCAAAAGGGCAAGCGAAAAAAGAGCAAGCGAAGCACCTCTATTGAAGGGATCTTCACTGATCCAGGCGATCGCAAGAAGTGGCCGGAACTCCTAAAGGACGGGGATCAGGAGTCGAGGAGCACGTCCCAGCCCAAAGGTGGAGGGGCGAGCAACAACGGAGCGATACAAGACCTGCGGAGGGACGTGACCCACTGCAAAAAGACCATAGAGGAACTTTGGAGCAAAAGAGAAAGAACCGGGGGAGTCTCGGCAGAGCAAGTACAAGCGATCGTGGAGACGACCGTTCAGCGGGCGATCCAGGGACTTCAAGAATTCTTCACCAGCCAACTGATGCAGCTGACATGCAGGGTCACCGAGCTGGAGAAATTAGGAAAGACTCTTGAGCAAAACCAAGAGAGCCTCTTCAGGCAGTTCACCTCGAAGCGGAGAAAAACGGGCGAGCCTCTACGGGACGCAGACATTTCGGACGCAGAATCCTGCGCAAGTCAGCGAAGCCAAGTTTGAAAGTGTGGCAGTGGAACTGCAGGGGGATGGGTCGGAAACAGGCGAGCCTTAGCCTGAGAGTGTCGCTTGAACCCAATCCCCCGGCGGTGATACTGCTGCAGGAGCCGGGCAAGAAACCTGTGAAGATCAAAGACTATGCTACAATTGAGGGCGACCAATACGTCGCGACGCTTGTGCACAAGACCTACGCAGCCACGAGACTAGACTGGATGGCTGTGAGGTGTCGTGCTGTCACATTGTAATCATCCCAGTGAAAAAAGGGATCGGGGTGTACATGTGGTGAACGTGTATGGAAATCCAAAGCACCATAAGACGGACTACAGGCGGCTCATCGCGAAGGTGGTCAAGGAGGCGGGGAAGGACCCTGTGGTTATTGCGGGAGACTTCAACGCCCCTCACCCGGGATGGGGCTACAAGTACGTTTCTCCGAAAGGCAGAAGGCTGGCGGAAAGCATCAACCAGGAACGCCTCACATTGCTTACCGAGGTTGATCAGCCAACCAGGACGGGCACGAGCTCATGCAGAGACACCTGTCCGGACCTGACGCTTGTCAAGAACGTGGCGAACGCTGAGTGGACTAACCTCATGGAGCAACTCGGTAGCGATCATTGTATCCTCGAAACGACTATTCACGAGTCCGGATACACAAGAAAGACGGGAAAGGCAAGAATAACGGATTGGGACCGATGGCGAAACAGAGAGGGAAAGGTGCAGCTAGCATCGAGAACATCGAGGATTGGTCTTCGGAGGTGATCGCCAGTGTCAAGCCGTTCGTGCTGAAGTTGAACTCTCAGAGAAAACCCCAGCAGTGGACACGCGTCTGCTTCATCTCTGGAAGCACGACGCGGGCTGACCAGGAGATGGAAGAAACAGCGCTACAACAAGAAGCTGAGGAAGAGGATTCAAGCACTCACAAAGCTGGCGAGGACTATGCGGTGGACTTGGCTAGGAAGAACTGGTATGGCCTATGTGACTCTATACGGAGAAGCCTAGGCACGGCTCAGGCATGGAGGATGCTTAGGGCCTTAATCGATCCGAGTAGGGCAAAGGCGGTGACGGGCGGCCGCTTAGCGGAACTGATACATAAGGGGACTGCAAGCAGATCATGATCAGTGGCGGAAAAGGATTTATGTTTGGAATCCCACAGGAGAAAATCGTGGCGTATGAAGGGGCAGGAAACCCTTAAATTTAGACCGGCAATTGTCGCGGTAGTGGGTATGAGCTTGGGGTTATGAGGAAGGTAGCAGCACCGGAAAATCCGGAATCCCTCAAAGCGAAATCCTCTAACAAACTTAGGGGAAGGGGACCTGAAAGAGCTGTACGCCATTTCAACGAAAATTTTCTGGGAGCGCGGGCTTACTCCAGATAGTTGGAAGGCTGCTGACATTCGCTTCATTCCAAAACCCAAAAAGGAGCTCAAGCTAGAAAATCTGCGGCCGATTTCGCTTACATCTTGCCTGGGCAAGGCGTTCGAACGAGTCATAAACTCCCGGGTTATGAAGTACCTAGACAAAGAACAACTCCTTCCGAACACGCAGTTCGGATTCAGACCTCACACATCGACGCAGGACATACTCTTGTGGATATATAAGGATATACTGGAGAATCCGAGGAGCGGCCAAACGAGATGCCTTCTAGCTTTAGACTTGAAAGGCGCGTTTGATAATGTTTCACACGAAAGCATATTTAGGGGTCTCAGCACAGTTAACTGCGGGAGAAGAACCTTCGAATATGTCCGCAGTTTCTTGACGGACAGGACAGCCACGTTGACGTTGGGAAGTATACAATCTGGGACATACAGACTGGGTTCCAGGGGTACGCCGCAAGGGGCAGTACTTTCCCCGTTGCTGTTCAACCTTGCGCTGCGGGGTCTACCAGAAGCGCTGAGGGCGGTTCCGAACGTGGAGCATGCCATCTACGCGGATGATATCACCCTGTGGTGCAGGGAGGGCAGTGACGCGGAAATAGAAGAGAAGCTTCAGGCGGCGGCGGATATCGTCGGAGAGTACGCTATGAGATGCGGGCTTAAGTGCGCCCCGGAGAAATCTGAGCTTCTTGTCTTCCGAAACCCTCGCGATAAGCTAGTCGATCACATTGACGTGGTGATAGATGGGGTCCGGGTCCCAAAACCAGCGGAGGTTCGGATTCTGGGCCAGCTTCTACAACAGGGGAGGGGGAACAAGCCAACTATCGACAGACTGGACGCCATGACCACGCAGGTGTGCGGTATGATGAGGCGAATTAGGAACCGTAGACACGGTCTAAAAGAGAAAGAAGCAATACAGTTGGTCCAGGCCTTCATTATTGCCAGACTGACGTACGGCACTCCGTACCTGAACTTGAACAAGGCGGAGATGCAAAAGCTAAACGTACTGATAAGGAGAGCGTACAAAAACGCGCTGGGGCTACCGGAGCGTACGGCGACCGAGAAACTGCTTAAACTTGGGGTGCATAACACCATAGAAGAACTTCATGAAGCTCAACTAGTGTCACAGCTGAAGCGACTCTCTTCCACAGTGAATGGAGCGTGGCTTCTGGACAAACTGGGAATGGCAGTACCCGGCGGTTCTCACGGGCCCGGAGACGCGGGGGAAGAGCTGCCGGCTGAAACCCGGCAGAGATTCACGATCAGTAGAATCCCCCGCAACATGCACCCGGATAGGAATGCGGAACGGAGACAAGCGCGAGCGGTGGCCCTAGCGCGTTCCTGGGACAGCAGAGAGGGAACCCTGTACGTGGATGGGGCCGGTCCAATGCTGGGGGTGGCTGCAATAGCGGTGGCCAGTGCTCAAGGGCAGATCAGACGCATCGCCTCCATACGAGCGCAGACGGTTGAACAAGTGGAGGAGGCGGCCATAGCGTTGGCGGTGGTTTGCAATCCTCGCGCGACGATAATTTCGGATTCACAAAGAGCTTGTCAAAACTTTGCGCGAGGGGTCGTGGGTCAACCAGCTCTAAGGCTCCTCCGCAAAACCGCAGTAGAGGGAGTACATCTGATCTGGACCCCCGGCCATATGGGGCAAGTCGGAAACGAGGCGGCGAATGCTGCGGCCCGAGGTGCGTTATACCGGGACTCGGTTCTGCCCCAGAGGGATCTGGACAGTGCGCTCACTTACAGTGAGGCCTTAAAGGCTCTACGAACACATAGGGCAGAATATCCTGGGCCGGCCAAAGGTCTCAGCAAAGAAGAAGAGTTCACGTGGAGACGACTTCAGACGGACACGTTCGTCACACCGATCCAGCTACATCTGTGGTACCCAGAGCGGTACGCCACGGCGGACTGTCCCTTCTGTGGTGAGCCCTGGGTGGACGTCTATCACGTTGTCTGGGCATGCAAGAACCTCCCAGGACTGGCTCCAGTCGAGGAGCCCAAACTCGAGGAGTGGGAAGCGGGACTCAAGTGCGCGACGGCTAGCGAGCAGAGGCTGCTCGTGGCCCGAGCACTCCGAGTTCACTCCGCACTTGGAGCCCCGGAATAGGGGCACACAACCACTCTCTCCTTTTTCTTCCCCTCTCTCCCCTTCCCTTTCCTACATCTTTCAACTCAATAAAGTTTTTCAACAACAACAACAGCCTATTAATGGGGAGAGAGGGGAGAGTCTGCTCTCGCTGTAGCAACGTCCACAGTGCTAAGGAGAGGACAAGACCGGAAGCCGCGTACCCCGCGGCGCGTCATACGCACGTGACCCGGGAAACATTGTATGAGTTGAGGGGCATCCCCACACGCCATCTTATTTGGCCGGAAGTCCGAAAATCGTTTCATGGGTCCTTTAATCTTCCAAGACACCAGTGGAAGCGGACGTCAAGTAAACTGCTTCGCGATTTGCAGTACTTACCTCCCCATTATAATGACGACTGAAAAGTTGCGTCATGAAATATTGTGTTTCACGGGATCCGGAAGATGTTGTAAAGGTTGTTACATTATTTGGTATTTTGTATTTGTATTTATTGCGTGCCCAAAACACCGTGAAGGCTTTGATATTGGTGCACATAAAAGTCACAATGAGTTGAACATGCAAAGACGTGAAATACAGGAGTGACACATCAGTCATTATAAAACAAATTACAGACACAACTCAGTATTCAAAGTAAAATAAGGCATGGAAAAGAAATCATGCTGCACAAGGCTATTACGAAAAAGTTGAATTCTATGCATTGGTGACCCTTCAATCTGCTTGTCAGGATAAAAGGTGCCACAGAGTCGCGTATGTCTAGCTGGTACACGCAAGCGTGTACTACTCAAAAGATCAGGTACATCGAAACGACCTTGTATGAGTTTCTGTAAAAACACCGCATCTCGGCAATGCCTGCGGTCAATTAGGGTTCTCAGGTTTACAACTTTAACAAGAAAATTATACTCGAAATAGAGTCTGCTGTTAAAATGCCTGTCGTGGACTATGCGTATCAGACGCCTTTGTACTATTTCAATGCGTCTGCAAGCGCTATGTGATAGAAAGTTGCACACAACAGACGCAAATTCAAGTCCTGGCCTAATCAAAGCACAAAATAAGCGTAATAAAGTATCAGGTGCCTGAAAGTGTCGTATCGGGTGCCTGAAAGTGTCGAGTCAAACGTGAGATCATCCCGAGCACTTTAAGACCGCGGTACCACAAATGTTAGTGACATGAGATTTGAACAATAGTTTACAGTCTACTAACACTCCAAGGTTCCTGACTACAACAGATCGAGCAATAGAACAGTTTTTTGAAATTATTGCGTCTTGTTAGCGAGATTACCTTAGTTTTGTTGGCGTTCAAAGGCAAGCGGTTTAACAGGCACCACTTAGAAATGCTCAAATGCCTATAGTTCCCAGAAAACAAACGCCGTTGTAATATTTTCGGAAGTACCGACACACATAATGTTGTAAGTATGTATAGCTTAGGAGGAATATGAAGAAAAATATCAGAATAAATAGGAAGACGTTTATTTGAAACGAAGACGCTATGAATGAACGGAGTTTAGCGACGGCAAGTTACTAGCGTTCGGTAATTTATAAGTTCACGTGATTGCTAACTATGGAAATGCGGACAATCAAGACCTGTTTTGTCGGGAGATGGAGTTGCGGTGATGACCTGATATCGGACAACTCGTGGCAGACGAACAAGCAAGTTTCGTCTCAGCGAATGGTAAGCGTCCAGTGTCAAGCACAGCACGTGGCTACCGACGTTGTCGACGTTTCGAACACTTACGGCTTTCGACAAAAGTGCTGGCAACTGGGCTAAATTTGTGGAAAGACTCGAAGTCTTTCTCGAGTCCAGTGCCATCATGAACAGTAACTGAAAACGATCCACTATTCAGTCGATGGGTGGCGAAACGTATCCGCATCTGCGGAGTCATGGTCGATGCGTACTCTAAGTGGTTGAAAGTTTACACGATGCCTGCCACGGCGTCCAAACGCGTCATTGGCGTTCTACGCTCTCTTTTCCCTACTTCTGCCCTACCGAAAATGTTTTTCTCTTATAACGCGCAAAATCTTGCTTCAAATAAAATAAACAAGTTTTTGAAAAAAAATAAATAAAACCGGCATCAGGCATCACATTAGTGCACCATACTAGTTTCGAGAGGCACCACCACAAGAATTGCATGGGTTCCCGGTCACGCGGGCATACCCGGCAACGAACAGGTACATCGCCTGGCCCGCGCGTCGCTTATTCTTCCCCGCGGTTCGGACGACATACCTGCATCACAACATGACCACGGGTACGGCCACGCTCGCGATCGGGCACAGGCCTACTGGGAACCACAAGAATATGATCCAGGCGAGGTTCGGGCCAAGATCAGAGAAGACTATCTAGCAAACCTCGAAGAGAAGCTCCCCGAAAATCCAGACCCGCTCCCTTGCACGGGTTTTGGAAGACGGGCGAGAGTTCTCCTGACTCGAGTGAGGACGGACACCGCACTAACACCAGCGCGGATCGCATCTTGGAGCCAAGGAAAAAGATCCGGAACTTGCTCCAAGTGCAACATGGGCGTCAAGGCAGACATTTTTCACTTGGTGTGGGAGTGTCCAGAGTACAAAGACATAAGGGCAAAACATCGACCAACAGACATCGCATCTATGGAGGGGTGGACACATCCACCAGGCTCCGAGAGTGACAGACGAAGAGTCTTGAAAGGTCTCCTGGATTTTATCTTTGAGGCCAAGCTGGACATATTCATTTAGATTTAGTAACCTTTCCTTAGTGCCAGCGTCCAGATCTTGATATCACCGGCGCACTCCCTTATACCCCCTTCCCTCTTTTCTTCTTTTTTTTTTTTTACTTTTTTTCTTTTATGGCATTAAACGTTTTCTGACTGACCATCCTGCAACTAACGGGCAAGCAGAACAGATGGTGTGCGAAACAAAGAAAGCCTGCTTGAAGCTTACGGAAGAAGCAGTTCAGTGAAGAATCGCCAGGTTCTTGTTCCAGCAGCACGCGACGGTCTCATCTTACACGGTAAAAACACCCGCCGAAGCAACGTTCGGCGGACGAAGAGCCACACCCCTCGATCTCATGATACTATGGTCTACGAACGAAGATCGAGAGATTCCCAGATCGGGAGTAATGGCAGTTTATTTGGTCGGACAACTCGTCTACGTGAGTAATTTCAGCGGAAGTCGGGCCTTCCATGTAAAACTTGAGTAGAAAAGGCTCTATGTTGGTTGACCAGAAGGTGTCATCCCTCTGAATACGTTGGATATCAATGCCCCTGAGTGTAAATATAACGAAATCACAAAACTCTCTTTGTGTATTGTGTAACTGCCCTTGTACTTGGTAGTAGAAGCTATGGTGGTGATTTGGACCTTTCACATCAGGCTCCTTTTTCTTATTTTTTACCTCATACTCCTTTGCGGTTTCAGTAGGCTTCAAGAATCTTTTGGAAAGGGGACACTTTACGTCAACGAGGCCATTTGTTCCAAGTAGTCAATGAGGGAATGCTGCTAGAAATTCGTCCCTCATATGAACGAATAAGCCGCACTTCTTGCAGAGTGCACTTTTTTTGTTTCACGTACAGTTGTAAATCAGCATCCTTATTGATTCTACCATACTCTGTTGCGGGTGAAGAAAGGTCTTTGGCTACGCGATACGTGAAACAAGTCTGGCACTGTACGTTGTGGTTCGACACCCACTAATGTCGTCGTCCTTATAGAGCCTCATCATTTAATCATTACCTCGTCACCTCATATTGCTCTTCATCAACAGTAAGTAAAATAGGCTACCGCCATATTACAATCCAAGAATTGAAAAATTGAGTCGTTCAGTCCTTCAATATGTTTATTATTTATATTATGTTATTACGTTAAATTACCTCGAGACGATCGACGTCCATCGTCGATCTTCAAATACTTATACCTGTATATAAATCAGACGCACAAGGGGGAGGGGGGGGGGGGATCGGGGGCCGAGTGCATGGTCTAGCGCACACCAGCTCGGAGCACGTGGAGCAAAAGCTCGCCCTGCAGAACCCACCCCGCCCCTGCCCGTTTCGATCTGGAAGAGCATCGTACCGGCGTGCGGGCGTGTATAACTACTGCGTGGTGCACGTTAAAGACCCCAGGTATGTGGTTGTACCACACTGGCTAAATGGACCTTTTGTAGAAATACGCGGTGCGCATGCGCGGAGTATTTCATGCGCCTGGGTTCGAGAGTATCTAGTTCCAAACAATCCGCCATCTTGCATTTCTCGCCTTTGAGCGGTTTCGTTGTGTCGACCTCGGAGCGGAAGAGCACGATGGGGACAAAGGTGAGCTTGGGGGAGCCGTATCTAGGTCACATCGCCTGGTGAACAGGATGTAGCTGACGTTTTGGTTGTGGAACGGGTGGGAGAGGCCTTGGGCGCGCGTTGTTTTCCAGTCACCTAGTCTCGAACCGATTCGCGTGTCTAGGTGGCAGCACATATTCGTCAAGAGGTCCATTGCTCATCTACAGCTGAGACACCAAACTCCCACTAAGGCTAAATAACTTCCGGCTGTATAAACATACGCACAACAATTTGCAATAGACCCTTTCCGAAATTCAGACTGGCCACTTTGATCACTATCATCATCTGTGGAACGGCATCTGTGCCATACCAATGGCGGCCTTCTAGTGGCTGATAAAGGAAGACGTTGAAGATGCTCCTAAGCGGATGATGCGAGGCCTGTACATTCGGCGGGTTAGTACGACGCGACGTAGGAAGGGAACACAAGGGCTACGTAAGCGTTTATTTCTAATAACTCAGACTCAGTCAATCTGTTGGCGGCACACAATCGGCTTTAAAGCACTTTGGTGTATAAGATTTTCTCGAGGCATCTGAGTGGGTTGGAGCTTTGTTCTGAATGCAGGTTCTTGGTCACCATCGAACTGAAAGGGATCGAGAAAGAACTCACACTGAACGATTCCTCGCGTGCCGTTGACTTGCGAAAGTGACGGTGCCAATACAAGTTCATATCCGCCATTGATATGGCAAAACCTAAACTGCTTTATGAACCACCAGATGGCACTGAATTTCGGAAAGGGTCTATTAGACGCACAATCGCAAACAACACAGCGTGCCGCCTATTTTCTTTGGATCGTCTTTTTTTAAACCAACGCTAGCTCACGCGTTCTCTCTTTTGGGACGGTTAGAACGGTCGCACATAAAACCCGCGTTTCTCCTACCCGGTCGCTTCCTCCTTTCATTATGTGTAGTTGGTTATAACTAAATAAGCTATAATAATGGTGTATTATTCATATTTAGTTTCAGTTTCAGTCAGGGAAAAGAAGGTTTGCGGGAACTAGAGCCAATAAATGAGCTGCGCTTAGAGTATCGGCACTCTCTTCCGCGGCAGTGTTGTGGGCGCCGCCATTTTGGTGCTTGTGCAGAGCAGGCGCAACTGCCGATCGTCATGATTCAAATGTGCGACTTCCTCATTAGATTCGGTGTTAGGAAGCTTATGTAATATTGCTTTGCTTTGTCGCAAACTGTTTAAAGTGGAGGACGGAAAAGCGTTTCTTGTGATTTCAGATAAAGCTTCAAATAACTGGCAACCATGATTTTAACCCACAATATGGCCAAGTGTCGCTACTCTGACGCGCAGCTTATTTAATGACACTATTCATGCCCTTGTTCAAGAAGCTTGTAATACCTGAAAGGGCCATGACGTAAGCCCCGTGTATTCCACAAGCCACATACCCTTTGACACCTGTCTCTTCCTCATTGTTCCCGCTAGTGCCAGTAAATTAGCTACGCTTCAGAGTAACGACACTTGGCCATATTGTGGCTTAAATTCATGGTTGCCAGTTATCTGAAGCTTTATCTAAAATCACAAGAAACGCTTTTCCATCCTTTACAATTGTTTAAACAACCCGCGACAGAGAATGGCAATATTGCATCAGTTTCCTGGCACCGTATCTAATGCTGAGGAAGTCGCACTTTGTGATCATGACGATCGGCAGTTGCGTCTGCTCTGCACAAGACCAAAAACGGCGGCGTCCAAAGCAATTTTGGCGAACGAGCTCATTTAGAGACTCTAGGCATGAAGTGAAATCGGGTATATTCTTTTCCTCTTCGTCTTTATTGTTTATTGATTTCAATCATATCGAATAATGAACACATTATATCACGCTACGCTTGTGTAATTATTCGTCTTAGATTTATTAACCTGACTCAGTACTTAAACCATTTATTTATCGATAGTAAATCTTCCAATATATTTTCTAAATGTGAGCGCAAAAAGACACGGAGATTGATGATGATACAGATGCCAACGCCGCCCTCGAAAGGTTTTGAACATTAGAAATCAGCAGTTGTGTCTGCCATCCGCCAGGTAGCGCAACAAAACACCCAAACAGTTTTTAATTGTTTTTAAAATTAGCTAAGCTCTACACCTATCAAGAAACCAAAGCAAGATCATTGTGAAAATCTAATACATCGCAATGTACATCTATTCCAAACAATAAATGTTATTAGATGCCAATAAGCCTGTTTGATGTCCAAAGAAGATATGCGTCAAAACAGGTAAGTTTGAAGGGCTCCTGGAGCGTTATGACTTTGAAAATGAACAAAAATCATCGTCCACCTCTTGGGCAACCATTGTAGTTCCAAATGTTATAAAAGATTTTATCATAGTTTAATTATTTCCTCAGCAGTATTTGAAGTACCATGACTCGAAGCACAAAAAATGTGCCACGTTTGATATAAAATATCTGAATAAAAAAATTTCACACAACATTACATTTTGTTTTTTGCATATTACCAAATATAAGCACTACATCTGTAGCTAATTTTATTGCCCTAGCGCTTGTCATTAAAAACATATTTGTGCTGAAAAATGTCAATTTTAGGGCAATATTTGGAGAGATGAAAAAAACAAAGTAGTGCAAATACCAAAAAAGTATATCGTTACATTCTGCTCCGACATCATCTTAACAAAACTGCTATATTGGAACCGTGTTATCTTTAATAGACGCTCATAGAATATGAACCAGGGGAGCAAGTGAGGGTCATCGCCATCATATTCGCGACGCTACAAATGCGCATGAGCAGTAACCACCAATACATACATAATATCAAATTAAAGAGGATTGCATTGCCTTTCGATTGACATCAATCCCACAAAACAGAATTTAAAAAGAGATGAGTAATGACCTGCCAAAAAGTAATTAAACTGCCACATTCAGTGGGACCGTGGCCTTAATTGGTCTAACAAGCACGTAGCTTTCACTTGTAGAGATGAAAAACCTGTCTTTATTCTCCTTTGGCCTGAAGCTCTTGCATTTCACTGTCCTCTTATGCGCGAATGGAGGTCTTTGACGTCATTTTCGTTGCGTGTGCTCGCGCACACCGGCGGCTGCTGGCTCGTGCAAAGAACGTGCGCCACTTATTATGGACTCTAAATTATTTGGTTCAGTATCCCTTTAAAGGGACCATGAAGGCAGTTTCGAAGTTTTATTCGACGATTGAAATGGATGTCAGGCACGTCTCAGATACTGTTGACCAAGTTCTAGCCCGAACAGAAGTTTGGGTGCCGCACCAATCGAGCAAACAGGCGCGGTAATAATAGCGCCGGGAACGATGCCTGAGACCCCACCGAGGAGGCGGCAGAAAGGTGAACTAAAGTGCGCCGTTGAAGCGTGACGACAACGGGCTCCTCGTCTGGCGATTGGTTCAAACGATAGACGCGCTCTTGGTTTCGATTTCGGTGGTGAGATGTGATGAAAAAAGTGCATTTGAACGTTGGATAATCTTTTAAAGTTGTAGTTGGGAATTAATAGGTTTCATACCGTGTATAAAAGCATAATCTGAAGCGATCCCTCCGTTTGTCACTGGTTGAACGCATCCCGCACTGCTACCTCGGGCGCGTAACAAGCATCGAGCAACCGTGGAAAAAAAAAGAAAAAGGTACGAGCGCTGGGGGCGGCGGACTTTTGGTTCTGGTTTCGTGCGTCGTCTCGTGTTCGCTTTGCGAACTGGTGTCTCACCAATCATGCCGCGTTTATGTGCAGTAGTAGGTTGCGCGAAAGGTCGGCTAAAGACGGGTGGTCGATCGGGCGACGTTAGTTTGCATAAACTGCCGACCGATGCAGCAATGCGCAGCATTTGGTTGCGCGCCGTCGTCTTGCGTAGAGCTGTGGACAGCGGTGTCATGATTTGTTTGTTGCATTTCCGACCAGAAGACTTTGAGCAGCACCTTCACGTCAGCTGGAGTCGCTCTGAGGCGGCGACCGAGGAGCTGGTGGTAGGTCTATGGCGCCTTCGTAAAGCGCCAATCCAGAGTTCTGCGTCCTTACCACCATCTCCCGTTCAGTCGGCGTGAGGTCGCTGAACGGGAGCTCAAACTCGTTTGCGAGCGCGGCGTTGCCGCCCATTTCTTCCAGGTTTTCTTCACAGACCGCCGTGCACTATAGCGAACCACGGGAACCACACTGAGTGTGCACTAAATCCTACCGATGCCGACAGTGCTCCTTGACGTCACTTCTCTTTCCAGAGGCGAAAAAGGGAAGAAATCTGAATGTTTGTTTCGGTTTCGCAGATTTATTTGCAGGTACAGAACTAAGAGTCACAAAGTTCTAGAAAAAATTGTGTGGCATGCCAGGACCCCAATGCTTCCGAAAACACCTTCTTTAAAAAAAAAAAAACTTAAATTGCCTTCATGGTCCCTTTAAAGCCCCTCTATCCTGGGGTGCTATTCTGGTCGCAAACGGGTACTTTCGAGTTGTGACGTATCGAGAAAGAAGAGGCGGAGCCTCAAACTAGAATGATTCTTGTTTGAGGCTCCGCCCCAACGTTCGGGTTCACGCACGCGGTCAGCTAGAATTTGACGATCCCCCTACGTCGCGATGACGTGTCCACGCAGTTGCGGCGCAGAAATCCCCGCATTTCCCCCTGTTCTTTTTGTTATCTTCTTGTTTCCTCCGGGAGTTAGAACGAGCGAATAACGGAGAAAAGGATACCTTCCGGAAAATGGAAGGAAACAGAGAAAAATAATGTTATCCTTTTATAAAATACGAAAGATTATTTCAATAATTATGACGTAAAGTAAATTTAGCTTAGATATCTCAGCTTGTTTTCTCGAAGTCTTTCGCTACGGTCTTTGAAAACAAACATGGCGAAAACCGCGGTAACGACCTTGTGGTGTTTGTGTCTCGTTTGCGTCGTTGCTTTCCCTGTTTCTGCACGATACGGATGGCATTACGAGAAGAAAATATTATGTGAAGGTACGCTGCGACACCGATCATCCTCTGTGAAGCCGCCGTGAACATAAGCTGCAAATGAAATTTCCTGTTTGCCTGTGAAGGAGACTCCAAATGGATACAGAGCTGACGACGACTCTGTCGTAATATATTACAAGTCATGAGATAATAATAATAATAATAATTATAATAATAATAATTTATTTGCACATACTGGAATGGGCACATGTGGTGGTGTGCGGGGCTAGGCAGATAGGTGAAAAACCCTTACGCAGAGCGCCTGCCAGCCCGCTACCACATGTGAAAAACATAGCAGACCTATATATGTACAGAATATACACAGAATCCACCGGTTATGAACATGCTGTGGATGATGGGAAACGGAGCAAATGGTCCCGGAACAAATGGTCCCGGAACAAATGGTCCCGGAACAAATGGTCCCGGAACTAATGGTCCCAACTTCAAGGTAGGAAAAAATGGTCCCACAAAAATGTCGCCCCTGTAAAAGCCTCAGAACGGAGCTCGTACCTATTGTTGCACTAGGACCTTCTAAAGTCCGATAACGGATAAGGGGGGCGGGGGGGGGGGGGGGAAGGGGGGGGGGGGCGGGGGCGCTTTTTCATTTCGTTGGTGAGATGAGCGACAACACAGGCATTCACAATTGACCGCATGATTCAGCTTCAGTTAACGAATGACGCGTGAAAGTGCCACATTTTCTTCCGCTCGCCCATTTTCAAACGGTAAGTAATTTACTGTGCTCTTTCAGACCGTGTCAATATATGTACAAATGTTAATAAGCGTCTCACTCGAAAGATATCGTAAATATTGATTAGTTTTATACTTTTAACTGTAGAATCTCTCCGCCAGTACAGCCAGGGCGTGAAAACCATGGAGGCCTTCCTTCGAGGTGTGAGCCGAAGCATTCGGTTCTGACCTCTTCGGACGTAAGATTTTTGTATGTTTATCTATATGGCATCAATAAAATGTTTGAGTTCTGAACAACTTCCCGTGAAATATATTTCAACGTAGGTGGTATATTTACTGATTTGTTTCGAAAGACAAGAAGGAGCACCACTCGTGCACACGCACCCAATCCACCTAAAAAGGCCGCTAGCTCCGCTCCTAATGTGGGCCGTAACCAAAAGACACGCGGAGATGAATGTAATTGAAGTCGCATAGCACCAATGACATGAGTAGAAGTGCTCAGTTTGCCTATCAAAACAAGGCATAAAAAACATCCCTAGCAAAATGCTCATTATATGGTAATAGCAGTGACCCCTTGCATTATACGATCGCTAAATGCAATAAAATGACACTGACTCTTCTATTGTAAGACAGTATTCCGGCGATTTTAAAATAAAAGAGTTATAGAAACCTTATCAACTTGCTCTGAGGTAACCGGTCTGAAAAATATGGCACCAAGTTCCTCATTCCATCAGCAAACAAGTACGTAGAGAGCATAAAGAAATAAAGTGCATTGAGTGTGTGATATTTTCGAAGTGATCTTATGACGGGACCATTTTTTCCTACCTTGAACTTGGGACCATTAGTTCCGGGACCATTAGTTCCGGGACCATTTATTCCGGGACCATTTGTTCCGGGACCATTAGTTCCGGGACCATTTGTTCTTACACTCGCGGATGATGCAGGAACGTTTCTTCGGGCAGTTTTAATAATGCTTTGCTCCCTTTGCTCACTGCAGTGATTACGACGGTAGTCCCCATAAGCCATGCTCCTTGCTTTCGGCGCTGAAGAAATGGACGCGACCGCATAATCTTGGGCAGTCTTTTTTATTTACTTTTTTATTTGCAGAAAAGCTCGTGCAAAAACAAAAAAGAAAGAACAAAAAGGTTTTACACGTCCCTACATAGGTACCTCGCTATCCTTTGGCTTCATTGCGCGTGACGATTCAACGCTAGTTGCCATGGGAACGTTCGTGAAACTAGAAAGCCTCTGTTTGCCGCTAAAGCCTGGTTCACATGCAGCGGTTTTTGCCTTAAAGGAGCTGTGCAACGATATTCAATTGGAATGTTTTTCACTTTACACGAGCTTACTGGCACTAGTGGGACTCAAGGATGCTCGCATGCAATGCCACTGGCCAAGAAACTCCTTTGTTGCGGTGTAATTTCAAGGACAAAAGCGATCATTTTCATTCAATCTCTCCCTTGCAAAATTCGATGACGTAACGCGGGGATCGCAGTACACCCGTATGACGATATTTGAATGCGGTTCATAGATTGGACCCGAGCATTGCGTGGGCACTCGATTTAGGCTCGTGATAATTGATAGCTCGAGAAGCATTCGAGTAGTGGCCCGTGTCCAATCGCTGCAACGACGACAATAGCCGAGCCATAACAATGTCTGGAACTCAGCGCGTGTCCTGTGCTTTGCCAACCCCAGCGCGTGGCTATGATCAACATTGGCGGCATATAATCGGCTCCAGATCACGTGGCCGCTTGTTCTGGCTGCGAGTTGAGGGCGTGAACGCTGCTCGTTGTTTTTAATTTTTTTCTGGGACTTCTAATGCGTCGGGTGAAAAACTAAGGCGTGTTTCATAGGTCATTAACGTCAGGGATCCGTTCTAAGCGGTATTTGCGCAAAGTAAAAAAATTGTTGCATAGCCCCTTTAAGCCCGGTTCACACAGTTGCGTTTGACTGCGTTTGACTGCGTTGCGGCAGCGAGACACCAGGACATCCCTGCTGCTTATGTCGCGTGCCAAGATGATTCCTTGAATTGGATTCCAGGCTTCCTACGAAACACAGATGTGCCGGTGACTCGCTTTCGGTTCTCGCCGCAACGCAGTCAAACGCACTCAAACGCAAGTGTCTGAACCGGCCTTTAGAGCGGCGCGATTTCTGCCGTCGCGGCGCTCGTGCCACTCAACCGCTGGTGCTGGCCAGAGCGCCGCGACGGCAGAAATCGCGCCGCTCTAGGGCCAAAACCGCTGCATGTGAAACACGCTTATCGGTCGCTTTTCGAGTTCGGGTTGTGACGACAAAATGACGTAAGAACAAGAATGCACGAGAGTATTTGCATTGTTTTAACTCGACAACCGTACCCTTGGCGTGATAAACCCGAAAGAACATGGCCGCGATGCTCGTCGGATCGACCGCGGCTGGGGTTTGACATGCGATCGGTAACTTGATCAACGCGCACACGAATGCTTTCGTGCTGTTGGATCAGCCCATTCGGTGGCAGGACTGGATTGAAGAGCACGGTGAGCTGGCGTTCAACGCCTCCGGTATAACACTTGGCGAGATGCAAGACTTGGCTTCTATTTGTGCCGGTGTTATGAAACTCGAAAGTGGTGGTGTTGTTGTGACTCGTAACGGCAGCCTTGCTGAGATTATGAAGACGGTAATAGACCTTCATTCAGCGTTGCCATGTGTCAAGATTCAAAACCTCACCTTGTCACAAAGTGACCAACGCTTCTGCGAGCACGGAGGCAGCAGCCAACGGTCTGAGAAAGAATTGTGCCGCCGCCACGACCGCCAGTGTTCGCCCCAACGACAAGAAAACAAACGACAAGCTCATTGAGGTTTGTGTAGCGCTGACTGCTGATTTATCGGACGACAAAGGTGAATTATGTAAAACGCAATGTAAGTTTGCCAGCGTTTTGCAAAACTAATGCGTTTCGTTGAAAATTTAATTTGTGAAATTCGTTAACGCCTTGAAAGTTTGACGGGGACTGCATTGTGATAGCAGCCTTCACACAAGTGTTTTCTGAAGTGTGTGCTTTGCCTGCATGCATATAAAGACAGAAACACTGCCTATATGATGCATAAAATAAAAACTTTCGCTTATCCTGATAATGTTGACTTTCTATTGAGTGCTGTTGATCGTAGTGGCGTAGCCAGGAACATTTGAGGGTGTGAGGGGAGAGGAAAGTTGAGGTGACTGAGATGTTCATGACTTGGGGTGCGGGGGGGGGGGATGTTGTCGAAATTTGTGTGTATATTCTAGGGCCCGCTGGATTTGGGGAGGGGGGGGGGACGAAGCCCCATAAGCCCCCCCCCCCCCCCTCCCGGTTTCACCACAGGTTGATACCTTATGGGGAGCATCCTACATTCACAGGCTGCCATAAGCATATGCATAGCAACTGAGCTCGTACCACAATGGCAAGATAGTTGCTGACATTCTTCAGGTTACGTGGCAGTTCTTTCTTTAGCATATGTTCGCTTTTCCTTCACACATATACTCTGCTTCCGCTCGTTATTTATGCTTGATGGTGACAAGTCAACAGTGCGTATTTGCTCTGCATCACAGGCAAATTTAAAAAAAAAATACAGTTAAAACTACTCCTTAATTTCAATGAGTTACTGCCACTTTTGAAACGACAATATATTTAATTTGTATCATAACCTCTACATTAAACATACGTGTGCTGAATGTAGGACAGTGGTATATTTATTGTTTTTCTTGGTCATGGAGGTGACAACCATCCACAAAATTGCACTGGCTAAATTTCTCGTCTACAGTTAATGGCAGGGAATCGATCAGTGTTTATTAGGACTGTCCGATGACTGCCATGCAACTCCAGAAGCTTGGTGTAGAAAGGTAGAGTATCTAATTGATACAATAAATTGCCATCAGCAGCCCACCCAGATTTTATTGAGTGAATGACAGTACATAGCTACAAACCGCAACAAACGGTCAACTGTAGACATAGGCACTAAGCGTGTACTAACTTCGATGCGGTAGAAACCCTGAAGTTTTAACGTACTTACCACCATGTTGTTAATGGCAATGTGGTGTTTGCGGCAAAGCGTAGGAGGCCTTCAGAACGGTGACGGTCTCCTTCAGACCGATGATGATGGTAACGAAGGTTCAGTTAGATTCTAGGTTCCGTCAACGCACCCCACGACGTGGTGGCGTTGTGGTGGCGACGAAAGCCTTCTTTCGCACATGCCTCAGCTTCCTCGGTCCAGGGTTTTGTCGACCCAGCCGCCTCTTCTCAGCCGGTTGACAGCGACACTAGCGACGGCCGTCACAGCTCTGATCACCATCGACTGGGCATTAGCTATGAGATAATCGGTGGCAACCGCGCCCTTGTAGCTTCCCGTTGCGAAAAAATCTCAGTGCGATTCTATTAGTAGCTGCTGCTCGACGGTCACCATCTCTCATCGTCTCCGTCTCTTGGCGCGCAGCTGGTCCCACTGCGATTGCACGGTGCTCTTTGACACGCGGTACTGTCGTCAGAAACAGTCGTCTTGCATAGCGAAGGCAACCGGGTGCTCGCAAAAAACCCGTCATTGTACGCGTTGGTCGAGCCATCGTTGAGCAACAAGCATCGCCGCCATTTTCTACGCTCTAGAATCCTGCCCAAAGCTTCTTCCTTTTCGTGCAATAGACCTTTCCAAAAACGAGCTTGGGGCCAGTGCCATTTTGAGCGTTCGTGCGTATGGCGCGTGCTTTGCTCGTTTTCCGAAGCGACGAACACGCACGTGCTCGGCTGTGAAGATCGCACGCTGGACTGTGATTTTGTAAACATTGGAAAGGTCTTATATCCTTTCCAATGTTTACAAAATCACAGTCCAGCGTGCGATCTTCACAGCCGAGCACGTGCGTGTTCGTCGCTTCGGAAAGCGAGCAAAGCACGCGCCATACGCACGAACGCTCAAAATGGCACTGGCCCCAAGCTCGTTTTTGGAAAGGTCTATTGCACGAAAAGGAAAAAGCTTTGGGCAGGATTCTAGAGCGTAGAAAATGGCGGCGATGCTTGTTGCTCAACGATGGCTCGACCAACGCGTACAATGACGGGTTTTCTGCGAGCACCCGGTTGCCTTCGCTATGCAAGACGACTGTTTCTGACGACAGTACCGCGAGTCAAAGAGCACCGTGCAATCGCAGTGGGACCAGCTGCGCGCCAAGAGACGGAGACGATGAGAGATGATGACCGTCGAGCAGCAGCTACTAATCGAATCGCACTGAGACGTTACAAGCACGAGCACATCACCCCGAACGATGCTTACATGAACGTTGGCTTGCACTGCGCAAGCGCGCCTGCTCGACAGGGATGTTGAAAGCCCGGAACACGTTCTTGTAGCTCCTACACCCGCACTTGCTCGCACTCATAGTGAAACAGAGAGTAGGGTGTGTCGAGTAGTACCGCAGTTAATCTAGTTACGTGACTTCCGCTATGTGCTACGTAGGTCGGACCAAGGTCGGACGTGGTCATACGTCACTTTGCGGTCACGGTTCGAACTCGAAGAGCGGCACTTACGGCAAACGGTTGCTTTCGTGTTTCGCGAACGTTCCCATGGGAACCGCGTGGAATTATCACGCGCGCTGTGGCCAATAGGAGCGCGTGGTTCGTAGGGGGGAGGAGTTTTCGAGAAACACGAACATGACCGTTTGTGACCAGAATAGCACCCCTGGGTCGCTAAACTCGTCAAACACAAAGTTGGGCACGAAGTTCGCGGAGCGTGCTGATTGGACTCCCGCGACGTTGGCGTCACGCGGTACGAGATGTCAATGTTGATGTCAATCATCCAAGCTCTCTCGCTGCTCGAATTCCAGCGAGAATGTTGGGCAGAAAGTTGTAGCGAGCTTCATCGGAGCGCGCGCGAGCAACACCTTGGGGTGGGGCCAGTGGACCAGTCGGTTGAACGGCTGCACTGATGACGTCGCGCCCGCGTGTCCCTACATCCCTACGCCGCGATAGAGTCAATACATAGGTTGCACTGACGTAATTTGGTCCTCCTTTCTGGTGGCCGAACTTCCTCGAGCGTAGCCTTTACTGTGCATATTCTACGAGCAGTACACGAGCGTCGCGAGCGAGCGGAAACGAGTGAGCACAGCTTCATTATACTTCGTTTCACTTTATCTGCGAGCGAAGCCAAGGCTAGAAGCGCGAGACCAGCGCTTTTTGCGTTTCTACCCAGCTCGCGCGCTCGAGCAAAGCCTGAAGGCACGGAGCTTTCGTGCTCGCGCTTCCAGCTTTGCCTTAGCTCGCACTTAAGGTGAAACGAAGTATAACAGCATGTTTTGGCCACCAGAAAGGAGGAAGGATATTACGTCACGTGCAACCCATGTATGAAACGTAGATTGTACCTAGGCGGGCTGTAAATACTCTGAACTTTCTCGTCGGAAGATCGTCGTTTGTGGAAGTTATTGGAGACGACAAAGTGACGTTTCACAACTTTGGGAAGGAGTTATTTGAGGCCAAAATCTTCGCTTCGGAATCGAGGCGAAGATTAAACTTTGTGATATTGTGGAGCCGTGCGCGGTGCACGTGGTTTCAGAGCTCATCTTCCGCCACTGTCAACAGCGCCACCGGGGTCACCCACAGGCGTTATGTAGAGACGTCGGTAATGTCTGAGAGATGAGGGGGTAAGGGGGGATGGCGAGAAAAAGCCGGGGAAAGGGGAAAAAAACGGTATAACCAACACAAACACACACAGGGGTCAGGAAAGGCCGAAGAAATTGTTCGGGAGAGAGAGAGAGAGAAGGGAGGTGGGGTGATAGTAATGAAGAAGGGGCATATCGCTTCCCCCGAATGTTTAGAGCGCAACTCTTATGCACTTCTTTCGAGCTTGAGCTGCGTCGCCGTCGGGGTAACTGCGCGCGCGTTGCATTATGGGACGTTTTTCACTAAATTTAGCGGGTAAATTGACGTCACGTGATTTTGACACCAATTAGGTTTCCCCGCTAAATGAGAAAGCAACAGGATAGGAGGAGGGGGGCGGAGAGGCATACCCTCCCCTCCGTGCCCTCCCCTCCTCCTCCTCAAGAGCTGCGCTTTAATTCGACATTATAGAGAACAGTAAACGTCTGTCATTTTTTTTTTTCTTATAACTCTCTGAAATGCTGTAGTCCGGGCTGGGGCGATATCCACCCCCACCCCCCTCCCCCCCTTACACCCTTATGCCCTTTGCGCCCCCTTTTTCGACGCCACTTGGGGGGGGGGGGGAGGGGTGAATCGAGCCCCCTCCCCGTTCTTCTGTTTCGACGACCCTACTTAGAGGCGTTCCAACTGAGCGATGACGAAAAACAGCACAGCGTGCAATTTTCTAAATTATGGTTCTAGAGATTCTGGAATTAAAACGGGGCGCGTTCCATGAACTTACGAGCGGCCATGACAGACTTTCAATCGAGAGGCTCGTGCCAGGGCTCGTTGTCTGCAGGCGCGTTCAATGACGTCATTTTATAGTTCATAACTTTGACGTCAGGATCAGGATGATCAGTTGTGAACGACAAATTTGATGGTTCGAGTCGACGGTGAAAATTTTGGTTGTGTACGATGAAAGCTTGGTGTCCTCGCGTTCTCAAAACATCACTGTCAATATTGACCAAACTGACATTACTCTTATTTCAGTTGATGAACGCAGAATTAATCCCAGTTTCGCTTATCTTTGAAAGTCTATCATAAAATGATTTTATCTCCCGCTGATGGGGGACAACACCCCGGAAGCGAAATCTGTCCAAAGATGGACAATGCTACTCGGCTGGTAGTGACCTATACTTTGTCTCACCTTAGTATGGACTATTGTTAGGCGCGCGTGCTAAAAGCGCGAGCTAGTCGCTTTCAATGAAGCCGCGGCGGCTGCACGAGCGCTCGTGCAGCATGTGCTCTAGTGAAGGCAGTCAAGGCTGGCCGCTCGCGCTAGCACAGCCTTCGAGGTTAGTCCATGCTAGGGTGAGACGAAGTATAGCCACGACGGACTACACTCTGATCAAATTCAAAAGGCCGAGAAAAATAAAAGAGACGACAGCGACGATTTTTTAGTAAATTCTGCTTTATCGGCGGAAATAAGAACGATATCAGACTATCAACTTTGACGGTGTTGATTTTAGAATGCAATTACCCAAGCCTCCGCTGTGCATTTTAGAGACCATCAAGGTCGCAGCTGATAATCTTCATCGTGACTTGTGCTGCTCTGGCTCGGCGCCTAGGGAGTAGTAGGGATTTTTCCCCCTTTCAATGAAAAACGTCACGAAGATATACGGATCTGCGGGTTTGTGAGAAACGAAAACTTCGCAGCAATCTTTCAGCTCCTCCCCCCGCTATGTCATAACACGACGAAAGTTGTGTCTGACGAGTTTAGCGACCCAGGGGGGCTATGTTGCGCTTTTTGGACTCCCAGGAGACTAGGGAGAAGGAAGTGACGTCAACAACGCAGCAAATGCAGATTGGATGTTGATTTTGTTTTCTTCTGTCAACATCCAATCTGCGTTTGCTCTAGTTGTTGACGTCACTTCCTTCTTCCAAGTCTCCTGGGAGTCCAAAAAGCGCAACATAGCACCCCTGGTCGCAAATGGTACCTTTCGAGTTGTGACGTATCGAGAAAGAAGGGGCGGAGCCTCAAACTAGAATGATTCTTCTTTGAGGCTCCGCCCCAACGTTCGGGTTCAAGCACGCGGTCAGCTAGAATCTGACGATCCCCCTACGTCGCGATGACGTGTCCACGCAGTTGGGGCGCAGAAATCCCCGCATTTCCCCCTGTTCTTTTTGTTCTCTTCTTTATTTCCTCCGGGAGTTAGAACGTGCGAATAACGGAAAAAAGGCTACCTTCCGGAAAATGGAAGGAAACAGAGAAAAATAACATTATCCTTTTATAAAATACGAACGATTATTTCAATAATTATGACGTAAAGTAAATTTAGCTAAGATATCTCAGCTTGTTTTCTCGAAGTCTTTCGCACGGTCTTTGAAAACAAACATGGCGAAAACCGCGGTAACGACCTTGTGGTGTTTGTGTCTCGTTTGCGTCGTTGCTTTCCCTGTTTCTGCACGATACGGATGGCATTACGAGAAGAAAATATTATGTGAAGGTACGCTGCGACACCGATCATCCTCTGTGAAGCAGCCGTGAACATAAGCTGCAAATGAAATCTCCTGTTTGCCTGTGAAGGAGACTCCAAATGGATACAGAGCTGACGATGACTCTGTGGTAATATATGACAAGTCATGAGATTGACGCAGAGTGCACCGGTTGTGAACATGCTGTGGATGATGCAGGAACGTTTCTCCGGGCAGTTTTAATAATGCTTTGCTCCCTTTGCTCTCTACAGTGATTACGACGGTAGTCCCAATAAGCCATGCTCTTCTCTTTCGGCGCTGAAGAAATGGACCGCGACCGCATGATCTCGGGCAGTCTTTTTTACTTATTTTTTTTTTTAATTTGAAGAAAAGCTCGTGCAAAAAACAAAAAGAAAAGAAAACCGATTGATTGATTGGGTTGTGGGGATTTTTATACAGCGTGTAGTTGGTCAGCCATTTAAAGTTGCGACGAGTCACTCGCTGTAGATGAGCAATTTAGCCAGTGCAGTACAACCGCTAGCCTGGGGTCTTTAACGTGCACCACGCAGTAGTGATACACGACCGCACGCCGGTACGATGCTCATCCAGATCGAAACGGGCAGGGGTGGGGATTGAACCCAGGATCCCTGCGTTCTGCAGCGCGAGCTTTCGCTCCACGTGCTCCGAGCTGGTGTGCGCTAGCCCACTCGGCCACCGATCCCCCCGACATCAAAAAGAAAACCGTTTTTGCATGTCCCTACATAGGTACCTCGCTATCCCATTGGCTTCATTGCGCGTGACGATTCAACGCTAGTTGCCATGGGAACGTTCGTAAAACTAGAAAGCCTCTGTTTGCCGCTAACAGTCATTTTTCGAGTTCGGGTTGTGACGACAAAATGACGTAAGAACAAGAATGCACGGGACTATTTGCATTGTTTTAACTCGACAACCGTACCCTTGGCGTGATAAACTCGAAAGAACATGGCCGCGATGCACGTCGGATCGACCGCGGCTGGGGTTTGACATGCGATCGGTAACTTGATCAACGCGCACACGAATGCTTTCGTGCTGTTGGATGAGCCCATTCGGTGGCAGGACTGGATTGAAGAGCACGGTGAGCTGGCGTTCAACGTCTCCGGTATAACACTTGACGAGGTGCAAGACTTGGCTTCTATTTGTGCCGGTGTTATGAAGCTTGAAAGTGGTGGTGTTGTGGCTCGTAACGGCAGCCTTGTTGAGATTATGAAGACGGTAATAGACCTTCATTCAGCGTTGCCATGCGTCAAGATTCAAAACCTCACCTTGACACAAAGTTAACCACGTTTCCACGAGCACGGAGGCAGCAGCCAACGATCTGAGAAAGAATTGTGCCGCCACCACGACCGCCAGCGATCGCCCCAACTTCAAGAAAACAAACGACAAGCTCATTGAGGTTTGTGTAGTGCTGACTGCTGATTCATCGGACGACAAAGGTGAATGATGTAAAACGCAACGTAAGTTTGCCAGCGTTTTGCAAAACAAATGCGTTTCGTTGAAAATTTAATTTGTGGAATTCATTAACGCCTTGAAAGTTTGACAGGGACTGCATTGTGAACGCAGTCTTCACACAAGTGTTTTCTACAGTGTGTGCTTTGCCTGCATGCATATAAAGACGGAAACACTGCCTATATGGTGCATAAAATAAAAGAAATTTCGCTTATCTTGATAATGTTGACTACTTATTGAGTGCTGTTGATAGTAGTGGCATTGCCAGGAACTTTTGAGGGGGTGAGGGTGGAGGGGGGTTGAGGTGGCTGGGATGTTCATGAGTTGGGGTGCGGGGGGGGGGGGATGGTGTCGAAATTTGTGTGTATATTCTAGGGCCCGCCGGATGTTGGGGGGGGGGGGGGGGGAGGCGAAGCCCCATGAGCCCTCCCCCTGGCTTTGCCACTGGATGATACCATAAGGGGAGCATCCTACATTCCCAGGCTGCCATAAGCATGTGCATAGCCACTGAGCTCGTACCACAATGGCAAGATAGTTGCTGACATTCTTCACGTTACGTAGCGGTTCTTTCTTTAGTACATATGCTCGCTTTTCCTTCACACATCTACTCTGCTTCCGCTTGTCGTTTATGCTTGATGGTGATAAGTCAACAGTGCGTATTTGCTCTGCATTACAGGCAAATTTCAAAAAGTCCAGCTCACACTACTCTTTAATTTCAATGAGTTACTGTCACTTTTGAAACGAATTTTTTAATTGTTATCATAACCTTATTCAATTGTTATCATAACCTACATTCAACACACGTGTGTTGAATGTAGGACAATTGTATCTTTATTATTTTTCTTGGTCACGGAGATGATGACCATCCACAAGATTGCACTGGCTACATTTCTCGTCTACAGTGTGTAACAATGTTACCATACTCTGTCAGACTAAACTCCTGCTGTCTAAACAACTAACGATTCATTTTAGGACACACCTGTTCGCAGTTCATTGCAGGGAATCGAAAAGTGTTTCTTATGACTGTCCGATGACTGACATGCAATTCCAGAAGCTTGGTGTGAAAAGGTAAAGTATCTAATTGATACAATGAAATGCCATCAGCAACCCATCCAGATTTTATTGCGTGATTGACAGTATAGCTACAAACCGCAACAAATGGTCAACTGAAGACATAGGTACTAAGCGTGCACTAACTTCGAAGTGGTAGAAAACAGAAGTTTTAACGTCAACTTACCACCATGTTGTTAATGGCAAAGTGGGGTTTGCGGCAAAGTGTTGGAGTCCTTCAGAACGGTGACGATCTCCTTCAGACCGATGATGATGGTGACGAAGGTACAGTTAGATTCTAGGTTCCGTCAACGCACCCCAGGACGTCGGTGTGCTTGTCGTGGTGGCGACGAAAGTCTTCTTTCGCACATGCTTCAGCTGCCTCGGTCCGGGGTTTTGTCGACCCAGTCGTCTCTTCCCAGCCGGTTGACAGCAACACTCGCGATGGCCGTCACGGCTCTGATCACCATCCACTGGGCATTTGCTATGTGATCATCGGTGGCAACCGCGCTCTTGTAGTTCCCCGCTGCGAAAACGCTCAGTGCGATTCAATGTAGCGGCTGCTCGACGGTCATCATATCTCATCGTCGTCGTCTCTCGTCGTGCAGCTGGTCACACTGCAATCACACGGTGCTTTCGACAAGCGGTACTGTCGTCAGAAACAGTCGTCGTGCATCGCGAAGGCAACCGGGTGCTCGCGGAAAACCCGTCATTGTACGCGTTGGTCGAGCCATCGTTGCGCAACAAGCATCGCCGCCATTTTCTACGCTCTAGAATCCTGCCCAAAGCTTGTTCCCCTTCGTGAAATAGAAACATAAGTTAAAAGCACGAGCACATCACCCCGAACGATGCTTGCACGAACGTTGGCTTGCACTGCGCAAGCGCGCCTGCTCGACAGGAACGTTGAAAGCCCGGAGCACGTTCTTGTAGCTCCTACACCCGCACTAGCTCGCACTCATAGCGAAACAGAAAGTAGGGTGTGTCGAGTAATACCGCAGTTAATCTAGTTACGCGACTTCCGCTATGTGTACCTAGGTCTGACGTGGTCATACGTCTCTTTGTCGTCACGGTCCGAACTCGGAGAGCGACAGTTACGGCAAACAGTTGCTTTCGTGTTTCGCGAACGTTACCATGGGAACCGTGTGGAATTATCACGCGGGCTGTGGCCAATAGGAGCGCGCGGTTCGTAGGGGGGAGGAGTTTTCGAGAAACACGAACGTGACCGTTTGCGACCGGAATAGCATCCCAGAATAGCACCCCAAGATCTTGATCCTGTTTGCGTTTTCTTTCAGGGGGGTTAGCCACTCTTCGTATGTTTGAGGTCGTGCATCTTCCGGAATGCTGAGGAGTGCGTCTGGTCTTAGTTGCTTGTTTGATTCGCAGTCCCATATTAGATGTTTACAAGTAGCCGGGGTTTTGCAAGTCTTGCAGTTAAAGTCGGGAGCAGGGTCGTCTTCTTCGTGTGACCTATAAAATTTCCTTCTCAGCACAGGTGTTAGGGCTGTGTTGGTGGCGATGCGTCGAATGCATACCCTCCCCCACCTTGAGTAATTGGATGGAAGAGGGTAAGCTTCTTCTGGCAGCAGCGATGCCAGTCGTTGTTTCCGAGCTGTCCTACTTGCCTCTTTCAGTTCATCGAGGTCCAGATCTTCTGGTTGGGTTGTGACGGGGGAGCCCTCGTGACCTGATGCGGCGTGGGATGCTTGTAGCTCAATCCGCGCGGTCTCGTGGGCCTCCTAGTTTCCCGGAATTCCCTGGTGTCCTGGGATACATGCGATGTGCAAACTGCCTCCATTTATCCATTATCCCTGAGGGACGTACACTCGCTGTTCTGCTCTGCCGGGGGGACACGCTCAAGACTATTGCTGAGGAAATCAAAAACGCCGAGCAATCTTCGACAGAGCCGAGAGCAAGTGGATGACATCAAGAGTATAACGTGCCTCGTCGAAGTGTTGACTTTAACGCTGTCTGTCTCGTTTTCCCGCCTTGCTCCTGCTGTCCTGTTTCCTGGCACCAGCGGAACTTTGACAGAGTGGAGCTTCCAGATGTGAGAACTATATTTCCTTTCATCGGACAAGCGGTGAGCGTGAATGCTACAATATATGTATATATATCTTTCTAAGATTGTTTAGCATGGTATATCGCAAAACAAAATACCTCAAGAGAGGAGGAGGAGGAGAAGGAAAGGAGGGGAAGAGGAGGAGCAGCAGAGGTGGAGGGGAGGAGCACGGGAGGAGGAGAGGAGGAGGGGATACGGATGAGGAGGAGGGCATATTCTCCTCTCCGTACCCTATTCTCCTCTTCCTCAAGAGCTGCGGTCTAATTCAGCGTTACTGGGAGTTGTAAACGTCTTTCATTTTTCCTCTCCCGCACTCTCGAACAATTATGATTGTACCAGCATAGCAGGCGATGCTCTTTAAAGGATGTCGTTATTTTTTTCGTATAAAACGGCTTTAACAGAGACGTGTCTGGCGACACTGCGTAGCTTCTTTTTTGTTTCATACTCCACCATTATGAGGTCAATAAAACGTCTTGAAATTTAATTGTGATGGGCTCTCTTTTTTAATTGCGGATGTTGGAGCTTGCTTTTCCTCTGTATATCGGGCCTATGCTAAGGTGCCGGAATATTTGTTTTGTGCAAATTCGCTGCCAGGTATTTTATGGGTAGGAGAACATCTCTATTTTGAAAATTACCTATACGTCTTCTTTCATTTGGGAAAAATACCTCGCTGTCCTATCTACAGCAGTGAAGCAGGCAGTCCTATATAGCATTGAACTTAACGCCTCCAACCACAGAAACCTCGTGCTAAGCACCCCTCAGTTCCAAATGCCTGCCCGGGTTCCGTTAAAAAAAGCCACTTATTCGTTAGAGATGCCTAAGTATATGTTGAACACCAGGCCAGGCATTAAGATCAGCAGGTGGGAAAAAGGCCACTGAAATCTGCCGCAGCGGTGCGACCGGATTGTGTCCTTGTGGCATATTCACCTTAGTAGGTACCTCCGCCTTATGATAGATTGCGCTGCGCCACACGGAATGCGACGGACTCGGGTTTGTATGGAGGTGTGAGAGGAAACACACGGTGTCACTCCGTGTCAGTGATATTCCTTAATTTAAAGTTGCATTTACTCAATCCTCTTGAAATAAAATTACCACACGATTATCTCGCAACATTTCCCTTAGCATTAATGCGCTTGCCAAGTCGCTTGACCGGCTAGAAATGGGATATTGCCGCGCGCGCAGCTGGCCAAGTAGGCAGTGCGCGCGTGGCCTAACGGTTATCGTGCCTACCTCCAACACAAAAAGCCAGGGTTCGATTCCTGGGAGCAACGTGCTTTTTGTTTACCCTGCAATTTAGTGTTCTAGGTAAATCTGAGAATCCTGCTGTTTGTTCGAGGTCCAAATGTTCTACGCGTCGAACCTTCTACGCCGATCATTCCAGAAGCCCACGCGTGTACATAAGGGGCTTCGCGTGGCGAGCGAATGTCAGTCTCGCTCCACCGTTCGACTCTGCTGTTACGCCGACTTCGACGCCCGCGACGCTCTGCTGTTATCTTCCGTTTCCTTTTAACTTTGGGGCACAAGATCGCCCATTAAACGTTTCAGTTTCCACAGTTATCTTTTGTTTCACCTCGTCATTCGTGACGTTTTGGTGGAGGTGCGGGGTAGTCGCATGTCCATGCAGCGCACCCCTCTGAGGGCCCGCAGTGCAAGCTCGACCCCAAGCCCCCGAAGATTCAAAGAAGAGAGAACCCGGACCCGATCAAGTCGTCGCAACCAAGGGCTACCCCCGGAACTTGGACTCTTGCCAATAAAAACCAAGCAGTCGACGAGGCCGACGATGGAGAAGCAGTCGTCGCAGACCTCGGCCACCGCTGCCGTCGTTTACCTGCCCGTCGCACCGCGGAAGGCTGCTGCGTTCCACGACGAGCAATACGAAGACGTCGAAGACTGGATCGACCAGTACAAACCCTTTGCCCGCCACAATGGCCGGACTGACGAGTAGCGCCTGAACAATGTATATTTTTCGCTTGAGGGGACCGCCAAGCACTGGTATGAAAATCATGAGTCCTCTTTGCCATCGTGGGGCATTTTCAAGACCGAGCTGAAGAGCGCATTTATCAACCACCACCGCCGAGAGGGAGCCGAGAACCTACTGCGAACCAGAACCCAGGGCCCCAGCGAGAGCGTCACCGGCTTCGTGGAGGACGTTCTGTGCCTGAGCGCCCGCGCCGAACCTCTGGCTACAGAAGAGAAGAAGCTACGAAACCTTATGCGGGGCGTGAGAGACAACATATGCGGCGGTTTTGTCCGCAGCCCTCTGACAACAGATTTTGATTTTGAGGTCGGGGCTCAATAAAAAGAATGTAAACCAATAGTCCCCTGTCCGCTCCCGCCGTGAGGCACTGCAGACTTACAGCCAATTCAAATATAAATGAATTGGATCATATGATCAAGTGTTGATTTTCAGGAAAAAGCCAATTGGGGACTAACTATTGTAAAAATAAAACTGGGCGTCGCCAAGCGAACGACCCAGGAAGGACCCGCTGGGAAGAGGACCCCGAGACCCCGACCCCCGTCCGATCCTGCCCGGAACGAAGAGGGTATGAGAGTGTCGCACAAATGGGTCGGCGAGACCGCAACTCAACCATAACTGAACCAGACGGTCCCGCCGCAGTGATATTTTATATCTCTCGGCTCCTCTTTGGAGAACACCTCCGCTATCATGCGGGGGGTCTCCCACCTTGGGGAGATTCGAGAGGCACCACCTTTATGTCAACCTCCCCCTTATAGGGATACCTCGTCCGGATCACTGCACGACGCCACACGTCCCGCGTCACACGCCTCGATCTCACGTGAACCGCTACACGTCGTACGCCGCGCATGTCAACCCGCTTCACGCCACACCCCCTCCCTTTTCAGGGAGAGAAGTCACGCGTCATGCGGCCACACATGCCATACGTTTCACGTCATGCGTGTTCACGCCGTCCCCGTGTCCCACGCCACACGTCACGCGCCGCACTCCCCGCAGTAGAGGCTCCCTCCTCAGCGGGAAAGGCTAGGGTTCCCAGGCCCTCTATTTCTCTCCATTCCTGAGAGCAACCCCATTGCTAGGGCTCCTCCCCCCAGGTGAAGAGCCTCCGTTGCAGCTAAAAGCTGGCAGGGCGCACCACAAGCAGGTGGAGGTTGACTTCAAACGCTGCGACAACCGCGGGGGCTTGCGCCCCGCCCTCTGACAACAGTCGAAAATTTTGTCACCGAGGCAACGAACATCGAGCGTGCCCTGCAAGGTCGGGCCAGTCACTACCAGCGACTACCCGGCCCCGCTGCCCTCGGGCCGTCTAGCTGTGACCTTGGCTTCAGCATCCCAGGCATTCACGAGATCATTCGCGACGTCGTCCGGGAAGCGCTGCGAAAGCTGATACCCACCGCTGACCGACCAGCTACGCCCTCCATCGCCGAGCCGTGCGGGGAGAAGTCCAGAGAGCCAACCAACCAGAGGCTCCCATCGTCGTGGCAGCCCCCGAGGAACCAACGTTTACTTACGCCGCAGTGGCTCGACGGCCACCGCCTCCTCCTCGGGCCTATGTCGCGCCGCCCCGAAGTCAATCTCCTTCGCCGCAGCGCGACCGACGCCACGACGACCAGGTCCAGTAAGCCTGCCAGCAGCCCTGCGCACCTCGGAAGAACAACGTGTGGCGAACGCCCGACCGACGCCCTTTGTGCTTTCACTGCGGGGAAGCAGACCACACGTACCGCCGGTGCCCACACATACCGACGACTCGGGCTGCGCGGGTTCCACCCGAACGACCCGCGCCCCCGTTATGGTGAACGCCCTCGGGAGATCGGCGAGTACCTACGACGACCTCACTCCCCCGAGCCTGCATCCCGCCGAGAGTTCCGGTCGCCGTCGCCGCGACGTCCAGCTTCGCCGATGAACCGACCGCGACGTGAAAGCCTGTCGCCCTTCGCTCCTCGCCGGGGAAACTAGGCGCGGCAACGCCTGGAGGTGGTGACGCCGAAAACGACCGAAGTAAAAAGCTTCCGAAAACGCCGGTGCGCTTCCACTCTTCCGACGCTAAGCATCGCAACGACGCTACTGCAACGGTGCCCAACAACTTAAACGTAGTTATCGACGGCTACGACGTATCGGCACTCGTGGACACCGGAGCAGACTACTCAGTCTTAAGTGGGAGGCTCTCTCGCCGCCTACTAAAAGTGACGACGCCGTGGGATGGGCCTCAAATACGAACCGCCGGAGGGCACCTCATCACACAGTTGGGAGATGCACTGCTCGCGTCGAAATTCACGGCGAGACGTGTCCTGCGATATTCGTCGTTCTACAAAACTGGGCCAGAGACGTCATTCTCGGCATGAACTTTCTGTGTGATACGGCGCCGTCATCGAGCATGGTGATAACAGATTGATGCTGCGGGCGTCTGTTCCGCCTTCAGGGAAGCTCCAAACCAGCGTCAGCCGTCGTCCGAGTCGCTGCCGACCACGTGAGCCTGCCGCCGCGATCAAGTGTTGTCGTAACCGTCGTGACGAATGCAGTGACCCGCGGCGAAGTTGTTCTAGAAGGAAACCTTCAATTGCTTTTGGGACCAGGAATAGGCATCGCAAGAGGAGTAGTTGAACTTCAGGATGGCCGCACCGTAGTTCTCGTTACGAACTTCCGAAATGAAACGCAACACCTCACGAAAGGTGCAGCCGTGGGCCACGTCGAAGAACTCCGGAACTCCGCCGAAATCGCCACGATTACTGAAGAATCCTCGCCACCTCAGCAAGACAGTGCGTCGGCAGCGCATGTCGACATTGACCCTAAGCTTCTGGCCCCGAAACGACGGCAGCTGATTAACCTTTTCGCCAAATACCGCGACTGCTTTGAGACGTCGTCGAAGGTGCGTCAAACCGCCGTTGCGAAGCACCGCATCGTTACCGAGGGCGACACACGCCCCGTGCATCGATCGCCGTACAGAGTCTCCGTAAAAGAAAGGGAGGTGATCCAGGGGCAAGTTGAATAGATGCTGAACGACGATATAATCCAACCTTCAAGCAGTACATGGGCCTCTCCAGTCGTACTGGTTAAGAAGAAGAACGGGACACTTAGGTTCTGCGTGGACTACCGGCAGCTGAATGCGGTGACGAAGAAAATCGTCTATCCACTCCCCCGCATCGACGACATCTTAGACTGCTGCGCCACTCTCGATACTTTTCATCGATGGATCTGAAGAGCGGCTACTGGCAGATCGAAGTCGACGAACGGGACCGAGAGAATTCAGCCTTCGTCACACCGGATGAACTGTACGAGTTCAAGGTGATTTCCTTCGGATTATGCACGGCGCCAGCAACATTCCAGCGTGTCATGGACACCGTACTGGCAGGACTGAAGTGGCAGAGCTGTCTCATCTGCCTCGACGACGTCGTAGTGTTTTCCGGCGACTTCGACGAGCACTTGCGACGACTCTGAGTTGTTCTCCAAGCCATACGGACCGCCGGACTCGACCTCGAGCCGTCAAAGTGCCGGTTCGCCTATGACGAACTGAAGTTCCTAGGTCACGTGGTTAGTAACGAAGGCGTTCGCCCAGACCCAGAGAAGACTCGCGCCGTCGCAGCGTTTCCAGCACCGACAGACAAGAAGCCGTGCGCAGGTTCCTTGAACTATGAGCCTACTATCGACGTTTCGCTCGGGATTTTGCAAGAATTTTTGCACCGGTCACACACCTCACGAAGGACGCCGAGAAGTTTGAATGGGCCGAGGAGCAGCAGCAGGCATTCGACGAGCTGAAGCGACGACTTCAGACTCCTCCTGTTCTTGGGCATTTCGATCAAAATACGGAAACTTAGATTCACACGGACGCAAGTAACGCAGGACTTGGCGCGGTAATGGTTTAACTACAAGAAGGCACCGAGCGATTCATCGCCTACGCAAGTCGGACACTGTCCAAGGCGGAGAAAAATCGCTCCACGACTGAGAAAGAATGCCTTGCGGTAGTCTGGGCAACCACGAAGCTTCGCCGTACTTGTACGGGACCGTTCCGCGTAGTCACGGACCACCACTCGCTCTGCTGGCTTGTGAACCTCAAGGACCCGTCAGGACGCCTCGCTCGATGGAGTCTCTGACTACAAGAGTTCAACACGACTGTGGTCTACAAGTCAGACCGCAAGCACAGCGACGCCGACTGCCTGTCCCGAGCGCCCGTCGAAACACATTCCGGCAGCAGCGACGACGATGAAGACGAGTGCTTCCTAGGCGCAGTGAACACCGACAACATGGCACGACGTCAACGAGACAATCCAGAGCTGCGCGCACTAATGGAGCACTTGGAAGGGCGCGGGAGTACCATGCCAGGTGTTTTCTCACAAGCCCTGCCGACCTTCCTCATGCGACAAGGTATAATCTACAAAGAGAACTTCAGGGACAACAACTTGTCGTGGCTGCTGGTAATCGCGACCGACCTTCGAGAGGAGATCTTTCAAGCCTGCCACGACTGACCCGACATCCGGAGACCTTGGTTACAGCCGGACACTGACCCGTATTCGTGAAAGGTATTACTGGCCCAAGCTCCCTAAAACCGTCGACCTATACACACGATCATGCCACGAGTGCCAGCGACGCAAGAAACCTCGGACGAGGCTGGTCGGACTCCTGCAGCCAATTCCTCCTCCAACTGCACCCTTTCATCAGATCGAAATGAATCTACTTGTCTCTTTTCCGCCGTTGACGTCGGGAAACCGTTGGAGCATCGACGCCAGAGATTCTCTGACGCGGTACGCCGAAACGAAAGGCCTTCCATCTGGGACTGCTGTGGAAGTTGCCAAGTTTTTCATCGAGTCCATCGTCCTCCGGCACGGCGCTCCCGAAGTCCTGATCTCAGACCGTGGATCATCATTCATGGCCCAGCTGACGTAAGAAGTCCTTCGTCTCAGCCACACTAGCCATCGTTGCACTACGGCGTACCACCCGCAGACCAACGGGCTGACGGAGAGACTCAAAAAGACCATCGCCGACATGATCTCCATGTACGTCGACGTGAAGCACAAGACAAGGGACGAGGTGTTGCCGTACGCCACATTTGCATACAGCACGGCCGTGCAAGTGACCACCGGGGTGACACCCTCTCAACTGGTTCATGGTCGCAAAGTAACGACAATGCTGGACGCGATGTTACCCGACGAACAGGCTGTCGACGGAAGCGACAACGCCCAGGTGGTTGCCCAATGGGCAGAAATCCGTCAGCTGGCCAGGCTCCGGATTAAAGCCCAACAACGTGTCGACACTGGCCGCTACAACCTTCGTCGTCGGGACGTCCACTTCCAGCCCGGAGAAAGAGTACGGGTCTGGACACCGATTTTCCGCCGTGGTCTCAGCGAGAAACTCCTGAAACGGTATTTCGGACCCTACAAGGTACTTCGTCGACTTGGAGATCTGAACTACGAGGTGATGCCCGACGTAACATGAACATCATCACGCCGCCCACCACGACCTGAAGTCGTCCACGTCGTGCGCCTGAAGCCGTACTACGTTCGATAGGACTGTGGACCTGATGTGTTCCAAATTACTCATTAGTGTACCGTACTTTTTATTTGATTTGTTTTGTTTTGTGTTGCATCGGGGCGATGCACTCTTTAGGGGCGAAGCTCCTTAGGGTCTAGCCTTGTCCATCCGTCCGGCGTCTGTGCTCACGTCGATTGCCATCCCATCTGTCTTCTTAAAAAAAAAAAAAAATGTTTGCGCAGTCGACAGGATTCGAACCTGTGCGGGGAGACCCCAATGGATTTCTAGTCCATCGCCTTAACCACTCGGCCACAACTGCGGGACGAGTAGGGGGCCCTGAGATGCGGTAGTAACTCAAGAGCTGGTTTTTCTGTCATGGATGAAACGTTGCATGTAGCCGCTCAACGTCTATAGAGGTGAGGGCGCTGCGGTCAAATGTGTATATAATCGCGTTAAACTTTGGATTCATTGGCTCAACGTTTATAGACGAGAGGGCGCTGCGGTCAATGCTCAAATGCGTATATAACCACGTTCCATACCACACATCCTCTTTCTGACATGGACCGTTGACTTAAGCGGTGGAGATGCGTTCCCACGGCTTCTAGCGGATCCAAGCTAATCCGCTAGAAGAACCACTGGCTCTGCATTTCACCGACCATAAAGCAGTAATAATGAAGTCGAAACGCAACCCGGAACTCAGCACTACCTATGAGCAATAAAAAAAATTAGCACCATCAGGGGTGCTATTCTGGTCACAAACGGTCACGTTCGTGTTTCTCGAAAACTCCCCCCCCCCCCCCCCTACGAACCGCGCGCTCCTATTGGCCACAGCGCGCGTGATAATTCCACGCGGTTCCCATGGGAAAGTTCGCGAAACACGAAAGCAACCGTTTGCCGTAACCGCTCATTCACACTGGAAGCGGATCCGCGTTCGCAAAGCGGTTGCGAACGCGGTTGTATAAAGATCCAGTACACTAGCACGCGCACTCGATGACATCAAGTGCGCGTGCAATTGTACTCAATCTTTATACAACCGCGTTCGCAACCGCTTCGCGAACGCGGATCCGCTTCCAGTGTGAATGAGCGGTAAGTGCCGCTCTTCGAGTTTGGACCGTGACGACAAAGTGACGTATGACCACGTCCGACCTACGTAGCACATGTCGGAAGTCACGTACACGTACTAGATTAACTGCGGTACTACTCGACACACCCTACTCTCTGTTTCACTATGAGTGCGAGCTAGTGCGAGTATAGGAGCTACAAGAACGTGTTCCGGGCTTTCAACGTCCCTGTCGAGCAGGCGCGCTTGCGCAGTGCAAGCCAACGTTCGTGTAAGCATCGTTCGGGGCACGGGTTCGGGGTGATGTGCTCGTGCTTGTAACTTCTGTTTCTATTGCACGAAGAGGAAAAAGCTTTGGGCAGGATTCTAGAGCGTAGAAAATGGCGGCGATGCTTGTTGCTCAACGATGGCTCGACCAACGCGTACAATGACGGGTTTTCTGCGAGCACCCGGTTGCCTTCGCTATGCACGACGACTGTTTCTGACGACAGTACCGCTTGTCGAAAAGCACCGTGTGATCGCAGTTTGACCAGCTGCGCGACGAGAGACGGCGACGATGAGATATGATGACCGCCGAGCAACATGGACCTCTTGGCGAATATGTGCTGCCTCCTAGACACGCGACTGGGTTCGAGGCTAAGTGGCGAGAAAACAACGCGCGCGCAAGGCCTCTCCCACCCGTTCCACACCCAAAACGTCAGCTACATCCTGTTCACCCATTGAGGTGCTGTGACCTAGATACGGTTCCCCCAAACTAGCCTTTGTCCCCATCGTGCATAATCTTCCACCCCGAAGTCGACACAACGAAACCATCTTCCCTCTCTGCTCGGCCAAAAGGAAGAGAGAGAGGGTACTGAAACTATTCACTCTCGAACCGATGTTTCTACAAAAGGTCCATTCCACAATCCGGGCGATAATAAGGAGTGTTCACTGGGCGCCATATTTGTGGGTGATGTCTAGAGCGCATGCTCTGAACGAGCCCACATCAATAGGCTGCTAAGACCGGCAATCTTGAGGGTGCGAAATGCGCGTTACAAAAGAACTGTGGAAGCTCGCCATCAGCACGCGCTCAGCAGTCGTGCACACGGCTATGGCCGCCAGTGTATACTTCCTATAGTTCCGACAGCCGAAGGCTACACAGTTCACCGGCATGATTGCGGTGCACGTCGTAATCTAGAATGGGCGTCGTCAGTACGTTGACTCGTGTTCACCTTGTTCGCAACATCAAAACTTGAGTCTTGAGGGTCTCCAAGGCGCTCAAAGGCGAGAAATGCAAGATGGCGGATTGTTTGGAACTAGATACTCTCGAACCCAGGCGCATCAAATACTCCGCGCATGCGCACCGCGTATTTCTACAAAAGGTCCATTGAATCGCACTGAGCTTTTTCGCAGCGGGGAACTACAAGAGCGCGGTTGCCACCGATGATCACATAGCTAATGCCCAGTGGATGGTGATCAGAGCCGTGACGGCCGTCGCGAGTGTCGCTGTCAACCGGTGGGGAAAGACGGCTGGGTCGACAAAACCCCGGTCCGAGGCAGCTGAAGTATGTGCGAAAGAAGGCTTTCGTCGCCACCACGACAAGCACACCGACGTCGTAGGGTGCGTTGACGGAACCTAGAATCTAAATGAACCTTCGTCACCATCATCATCGGTCTGAAGGAGATCGTCACCGTTCTGAAGGACTCCAACACTTTGCCGCAAACACCACTTTGCCATTGACAACTTAGTGGTAAGTTGATGTTAGAACATCAGGGTTTCTACCGCTTCAAAGTTAGTGCACTCTTAGTACCTATGTCTTGAGTTGACCATTTGTTGCGGTTTGTAGCTACCGTCAATCACGCAATAAACTCTGGATGGGTTGCTGATGGCATTTTATTGTATCAATTAGATACTTTACCGTTTCACGCCAAGCTTCTGGAATTGCATGTCAGTCATCGGACAGTCATAAGAAACACTTTTTGATGCCCTGCAATGAACTACAAACAGGTGTGCCCTAAAATGAATCGTTAGTTGTTTAGACAGCAGGAGTTTAGTCTGACAGAGTATGGTAACATTGTTACACACTGTAGACGAGAAATTTAGCCAGTGCAATCTTGTGGATGGTCATCATCTCCGTGACCAAAATAAAGTAATAAAGATACCATTGTCCTACATTCAACACACGTGTGTTTAATGTAAAGGTTATGATAACAATTAAAAAATTCGTTTCAAAAGTGACAGTAACTCATTGAAATTAAAGAGTAGTGTGAGCTGGATTTTTTTAAATTTGCCTGTAATGCAGAGCAAATACGCACTGCTGACTTATCACCATCAAGCATAAACGACAAGCGGAAGCAGAGAAGATGTGTGAAGGAAAACCGCGAGCTTATGTACTAAAGAAAGAACCGCTACGTAACGTGACGAATGTCAGCAACTATCTTGCCATTGTGGTACGAGCTCAGTGGCTATGCACATGCTTATGGCAGCCTGTGAATGTAGGATGCTCCCCTTATGGTATCATCCAGTGGCAAAGCCAGGGGGAGGGCTTATGGGGCTTCGCCTCCCCCTCCCCCCCTCCCAAAATCCGGCGGGCCCTAGAATATACCCAAAAATTTCGACACCACCCCCCCCCCCCCCCCCCGCACCCCAAGTCATGAACATCCCAGCCACCTCAAAACCCCTACCCCCTCACCCCCTCAAAAGTTCCTGGCTACGCCACTAATATCAACAGCACTCAATAGATAATCAACATGATCAGGATAAGGGAAATTTCCTTTATTTTATGCACCATATAGGCAGTGTTTCTGTCTTTATATGCATGCAGGCAAAGCACGCACTGTAAAAAACACTTGTGTGAAGACTGCGTTCACAATGCAGTCCCCGTCAAACGTTCAAGGCGTTAATGAATTCCACAAATTAAATTTTCAACGAAACGCATTTGTTTTGCAAAACGCTGGCAAACTTACGTTGCGTTTTACATCATTCACCTTTGTCGTCTGATGAATCAGCAGTCAGCACTACACAAACCTCAATGAGCTTGTCGTTTGTTTTCTTGCCGTTGGGGCGATCGCTGGCGGTCATGGTGGCTGCACAATTCTTTCTCGGACCGTTGGCTGCTGCCTCCGTGCTCGCGGAAACGTTGTTAACTTTGTGTCAAGGTGAGGTTTTGAATCTTGACGCATGGCAACGCTGAATGAAGGTCTATTACCGTCTTCATAATCTCAGCAAGGCTACCATACGAGCCACAACACCACCACTTTCAAGCTTCATAACACCGGCACAAATAGAAGCCAAGTCTTGCATCTCGCCAAGTGTTATATCGGAGACGTTAAAGGCCAGCTCACTGTGCTCTTCGACCCGGTCCTGCCGCCGAATGGGCTCATCCAACAGCACGAAAGCATTTGTGTGGGCGTTGATCAAGTGACCGATCGGATGTCAAACCCCAGCCGCGGAAGATCCGACGAGCATCGCGGCCATGTTCTTTCGAGTTTATGTCGCCAAGGGTAGGGAGGGTAGGGTTGTCGAGTTAAAACAATGCAAATTGTCCCGTGCATTCTTGTTCTTACGTCATTTTGTCGTCACAACCCGAACTCGAAAAATGACTGTTAGCGGCAAACAGAGGCTTTCTAGTTTCACGAACGTTCCTATGGCAACTAGCGTTGAATCGTCACGCGCAATGAAGCCAAAGGATAGCGAGGTACCTATGTAGGGACGTGTAAAAACTTTTTGTTCTTTCTTTTTTGTTTTTGCACGAGCTTTTCTGCAAATAAAAAAGTAAGTAAAAAAGACTGCCCGAGATCATGCGGTCGCGTCCATTTCTTCAGCGCCGAAAGCAAAGAGCATGGCTTATGGGGTCTAGCGTCGTAATCACTGCAGTGAGCAAAGGGAGTAAAGCATTAATAAAACTGCCCAAAGAAGCTTTCCTGCATCATCCACAGCATGTTCACAACCGGTGCGTTCTGCGTCGATCTCATGACTTGTCATAAATTACCACAGAGTCGTCGTCAGCTCTGTATTCCATTTGGAGTCTCCTTCACAGGCAAACAGAAAATTTCATTTGCAGGTTATGTTCACGGCGGCTTCACATAGGATGTTCGGTGTCGCAGCGTACCTTCACATAATATTTTATTCTCGTAATGCCATCCGTATTGTGCAGAAACAGGGAAAGCATCGACGCAAACGAGACACAAACACCACAAGGTCGTTACCGCGGTTTTCGCCATGTTTGTTTTAAAAGACCGTAGCGAAAGACTTCGAGAAAACAAGCTGAGATATCTTAGCTAAATTTATTTTACAGTCATAATTATTGAAATAATCTTTCGTATTTTATTAAAGGATGATGTTATTTTTCTCTGTTTCCCTCCATTTTCCGGAAGGTAGCCTTTTTTTCGTTATTCGCTCGTTCTAACTCCCGGAGGAAAGAAAGAAGATAACAAAAAGAACCGGGGGATATGCGGGGATTTCTGCGCCCCAACTGCGTGGACACGTCATCGCGACGTAGGGGGATCGTCAGATTCTAGCTGACCACGTGCGTGAACCCGAACGTTGGGGCGGAGCCTCAAAGAAGAATCATTCTAGTTTGAGGCTCCGCCCCTTCTTTCTCGATACGTCACAACTCGAAAGGTACCGTTTGCGACCAGAATAGCACCCCAGCACTACCTATGAACAGTAAAATCAGTATCATCAGCACCACCAGTGTTTCGCCCCCAATCAACATCATTCACCACGAGGAGATGTGATTTTTTTTAAAGGGGGAAGTAATACCGCGCGCGCAGCTGGCCACGCAGGCAGCGCGCGCGTGGCCTAACGGTTATCGTGCCTGCCTCCCACGCAAAAAGCCAGGGTTCGATTCCTCAGAGCGGCAAGGCGGTGAGTTGGGCGAGTTGGTTGAACTAAAGCTCCTTCATGTTTCAAAAGTAGCGCGATGTTCGTCGATGCACGAGGCACGTGCAACGTGCAGTCCTTGGGAAGATCATGGCCGCACAGCGCAGCACTGAGCTAGATTTCAGACGCCATGAGTTTCCCAGAAGTGGCGCGCGGCACGTGCCTCGAGCATTTCTACAACAATGAATGGCGTCACTTTTTCCAGGATAGAGGGGCTTTAGGTTGAACATCTTCAAACGTGGAAAAAGCGCAAAAAATTCGACAAGGGACAAGTGAAAGAAGTGCACGGACGAAGCGCTGACTATCAACTAAAGTTTAATTTTCAGGCGAACCAGAAAATAAACACAGGGAGCAAAGGAAAGAACCAATAGAAGACACAAAAAATACAACCCAACCGACAAGATTTCTACTAAGTCATCACCCTCACACGTCATCACCCTCAGAGCGACGTGTCTTTCGTTTATTTCTGCAATTTAGTGTTCTAGTAAATTTCAGAATCCTGTTGCTTGTTTGAGATCCGAATTTTCTACGCGTGGAACCTTCTACGCGGATTATGCCAGAAGCCCACGCGTGTGCATAAGGGGCTTCACGTGGCGAGCCAAAGTCAGTCTCGCTCCAGCGTTCTACTCTGCTGTTACGCCAACTTCGACGCCCGCGACGCTCTGCTGTTATCTTCTGTCTCCTTTTTTTTATTTTTGGGCACAAGTTCGCCTCGCCATTCATGACGAGTGATTATTTGTTTCGTGTTCCCCAGTTATTCTTTGTTTCGCCTCGTCATTGGTGACAATATACAGGTTTTCCTGCTCATAGTAATCAAGTGCCAGCTCTTTTTAACTCCGATGGTTACTGAATTTAATCAAGTTGTGCTCTGATTTAATCCCGGGTGATTCCACGAGAGATCGAACCAGGAGGTCCACTCAACATTTTTGTTTTTCCTGTTTTTTTATATGTGATGTGCACTCAAATGAATCGCACGAAACGGAACTTTTTGTCTCAAAACCGCGTTTCCACTACGAGAAAAAAAATGTTTCAAGATTGCGCGACGGCGCGGCTCCCACCAGCTGACTGCGTTAGGTGCCAACTTTGCGGTCCCTGTGGGAGGCAGGCAAAGAGTGGTACGCCAGAAATGTTTCTTGTTTCATGTAACACACCAAAACTTAAGTCCACTGCATGCAAATATTGTGTGCCTTATGAATTAAAAAAATATATAAAAAATTCCTAACTTTCGACCAGGCGCAACAAACACACTAACTTTCAGGCCTTCTACCTCAATCTGTATGGCATTAACGAGTTCGAAAGCTACACATAATATAGGCCAGGGCATCTAAATTGTTCGTCAAAAATATGAGCTTCCGACAAAAATTTAAACATAACAAAAAATTATTTTGAAAAAACATATTTTCAAAAAAATACCCATATTGAAAAAACAAAATAAAAAAAGCCCAGTCTCGATTTCATTAAACCTCTGGGGTACAACTCTCCTTAGCCCAGGCAAAAAGAAAGTGCAAAAACATGTTGCATCATTTGCTTGATACAAAAATTGTAACCGGTCAAAGTGGCGGTTGCAAAGCGTCTTGACTCCGGCGTTTTTCGTTTCTCCCCGCCGCTAACTTTTTTTTTTTCCTAAAAAATTGCAACTTTATTTTTTTCCAAAAATTAGAAAATTTATGTTTTGTAGCTTGCTGTCAGAGAAGATATCTTTCCGTCGCGCAATGTTGAAACATTTTTTTTCTCGTAGTGAAAACGCGGTCTCGAGACAAAAAGTTCCGTTTCGTGCGATTCATTTGAGTGCACATCACATATAAAAAAAAAAACAGAAAAAATAAAAATGTTGAGCGGACCTGCTGGTTCGATCTCTCGTGGAATCACCCTCAGGACGGGACAGTTATCACCAATCAAATCCCAACGCCACTCATCTGAGGGTCACTCAATTTCTTCCGGTTCCATCTGTGAATTAACAATAACTGCTAATCAACTGTCAAAACTGTTTCAGAGCTCTGAGGTGCTTGCAAGTCACGAAGGCATTTTCAATGTAATATGCGCGTTTAATGGCTGCTTTCTCATATCACATATCTATGCCCTTGTTTCGAGGAACGCTTGCGCCACCTCACGGTTTCATCAACGGTCGTCGTCCGCTTCTTTTAATCGCGTGCACAAACTGGGGGCTTCGTTTGCGCCATGCAACAGTTGCAGTGTTGAGTTCGGGCGACTCTGTCGTGCTGGGCACAGTGTGACCGCAGTGTAGTGCAACGGCATAGCTAGCTCCAAATCATATCGAGCTAAAACTTACTTTACTTGGTCGTAAACACTGGAAACTTATGAGCTAAACCGCCGAGCACATCCGCAGGCGAAGTGGAATTGGCGCTGTTCACGCATTCACGCCTTTGCTGACTTTTCAGCCCATCTTCATTTTGTGGCGCTGCGCGCCTTCTTGTTTAATTTATCTTGTAATGTAAAACTACTCGCAAAACAGAACCTACATATTAACTATATTATTAGTTTGCTCGATTAAACGTGCGTGGTTCATGCACAGTTTATAAAATAAATTGCCACTGAATCATGTTGCCTCTAACATTATTTAGGATACTTTATTCTTCGTTTCTTCTTTGCGTGGCGCCATCTATGTGCAGTAGAACCTTCCTAAGCGGGACACAATCAGGTTGTCCAGTCGGCTCTCGTTTTCTCACCATCCTATCTTACACACTGCACCAGACACTCCAATGTACACATGTCTACCGTGGTCGTGTGACCTCTGTGAGTGGGCGCATGGCGACGGACAGGCTCACATGACGTTGCGGTCAACAAGATGTATAGATACTTACTCCAAACGTATCCTACACCTCGGATGAATATGAAATGCAAGATATCTAAAAAAAGGCAAACTTACGTTTAATACACAATATGTTATTGGGCTGGGTGCCACGAGAAAAGCGCCACTTTACGCTCACCCGTTGTTCTCGAGCGAGGTCATATGAGCACGATAGCCCGATAGGCGCCTGTTGCTTATATCCTTGACGTAAGAAATTCACGTGGAATTATCATATCACGTGACAAAATTACTTGACACCAAAGATATATTTAAATACCCCAAGACCCGGAATGACGTCATGCACAACGACGCCGGAAAAAACAACAACAAAAAAACTCCGAGACTTCCTGGCGCACCGACACTGCTCCTTTTATCTCAACTGTTCGACACCGATTCAGTGCACTCTGCCTCGTAGATATGTGCAAACAACCGCGTTTTCACGAACATGTAATGTAAACGCGGTTGTTTTCACCATATTTACATGGTGGCACCCATTAAAGGAGTTTGCTATTGGCCGAGAGACTTAGGGAGCATTTTGTGGCCACGCCTACTTCCGCCACGCTTCGCTGCATTTATGGAGAATAGAGACGCCACCTCTTGCCCACTATAACCTCCTCGCTCGAGACTTTGACGTCACGAGATACCCTGACGCCACGTGACTCTGTGACGTCACAGCTTCATGTGACGTCATGTCGTCACGTGACGTCTCACTGGCACAGCATGTGCCAACTAATCCACAACACATTGCGTTCGTCTCGGCGTTTACCAGTAATGATCAATACATGCCTAAAGGTGTAATAAGGACAAGAAAAACCTATACGCTAAATGAATTATTAAACCCATTGTGGCACGACGAAGAAGGTGGGTATGTTTAATGTCGCTAGATGGCACCAGCCACCGCAAACTGCACTTCAGGAATACATCAACTACTTCTAGTGACGTGTGATTTCACTGCGTTTAGAAATGGTTCCTCTTCGCTTCAAAGTGATTCGTGGACCAAGTACAAACGAAGGCGCAGTCAATGAAACTTGTTTTTTCTCGGTGGGGCGTGTACGTGTCAGGCAAACTCTATTGGTTATTGCTTCAATATTGTTTCTATAAATCTTGAGGTTAACAACCATGGATGTTTCCTTTCGTGATCTCGCCAGTGACGACATAAAGAAGACGAAGGTGAACTTTATACTTTGTGCAGACAGAAATGTAAAGCAGTCGAGTTGTCTTTGTTTTGTCTTTCCCTTGTTTCGCCTTCGTAACACAATATGTTTATTAGTTACTCTTTTTGTTTTTGTTTTAACGAAGCTGGATTGTGTATGCTGTATGTTTCTGGGATAAAAAAAAATTGTGAAATGTTTAAATTTTTTTCAACACGCATAATATGTTCTATTTTGTCTGTGTCGAGCAAAGTTCCAATAACGAGTCGAGAAGTGTTCCACACGTTTTGTTTTTTCAAGCATTATCATTATAACAAAACCTGCTACATATTAGTCCTATTTGTAAAAGTAGTATAACCTTAGTAACTATAGCGTGATTTAGTAATATTTATTTAGGACTGATGCTAATATGACATTAAATAAGTTAAACTATTATCATTTAGGAAGTGTGTTGAGAGAAAATGCGAATCTATATACTTCAATCTTGACCAATGAGCCAAAGTTTTATCTGAATAAATAACCTATATCTCGTTAAAAAAAAATGCTCTTATCGGCAAACTATATGTTTGAGTTTCTGTCGTGCGCGTATTCATTAAAAACAAAAAAACTAAAGCGCCAATAAAGCTAAGGTATATTCTAGGAAAAATATATTAAGACATTCGTTCTGTCGTTCCTAATGAACATTCCTATGAACAGTAAAATCAGTATCATCAGCACCACCAGTGTTTCGCCCCCAATCAACATCATTCACCACGAGGAGATGTGATTTTTTTTAAAGGGGGAAGTAATACCGCGCGCGCAGCTGGCCACGCAGGCAGCGCGCGCGTGGCCTAACGGTTATCGTGCCTGCCTCCCACGCAAAAAGCCAGGGTTCGATTCCTCAGAGCGACGTGTCTTTCGTTTATTTCTGCAATTTAGTGTTCTAGTAAATTTCAGAATCCTGTTGCTTGTTTGAGATCCGAATTTTCTACGCGTGGAACCTTCTACGCGGATTATGCCAGAAGCCCACGCGTGTGCATAAGGGGCTTCACGTGGCGAGCCAAAGTCAGTCTCGCTCCAGCGTTCTACTCTGCTGTTACGCCAACTTCGACGCCCGCGACGCTCTGCTGTTATCTTCTGTCTCCTTTTTTTTATTTTTGGGCACAAGTTCGCCTCGCCATTCATGACGAGTTATTATTTGTTTCGTGTTCCCCAGTTATTCTTTGTTTCGCCTCGTCATTGGTGACAATATACAGGTTTTCCTGCTCATAGTAATCAAGTGCCAGCTCTTTTTAACTCCGATGGTTACTGAATTTAATCAAGTTGTGCTCTGATTTAATCCCGGGTGATTCCACGAGAGATCGAACCAGGAGGTCCACTCAACATTTTTGTTTTTCCTGTTTTTTTATATGTGATGTGCACTCAAATGAATCGCACGAAACGGAACTTTTTGTCTCAAAACCGCGTTTCCACTACGAGAAAAAAAAATGTTTCAAGATTGCGCGACGGCGCGGCTCCCACCGCTGACTGCGTTAGGTGCCAACTTTGCGGTCCCGTGGGAGGCAGGCAAAGAGTGGTACGCCAGAAATGTTTCTTGTTTCATGTAACACACCAAAACTTAAGTCCACTGCATGCAAATATTGTGTGCCTTATGAATTAAAAAAATATATAAAAAATTCCTAACTTTCGACCAGGCGCAACAAACACACTAACTTTCAGGCCTTCTACCTCAATCTGTATGGCATTAACGAGTTCGAAAGCTACACATAATATAGGCCAGGGCATCTAAATTGTTCGTCAAAAATATGAGCTTCCGACAAAAATTTAAACATAACAAAAAATTATTTTGAAAAAACATATTTTAAAAAAAATACCCATATTGAAAAAACAAAATAAAAAAAAGCCCAGTCTCGATTTCATTAAACCTCTGGGGTACAACTCTCCTTAGCCCAGGCAAAAAGAAAGTGCAAAAACATGTTGCATCATTTGCTTGATACAAAAATTGTAACCGGTCAAAGTGGCGGTTGCAAAGCGTCTTGACTCCGGCGTTTTTCGTTTCTCCCCGCCGCTAACTTTTTTTTTTTTCCTAAAAAATTGCAACTTTATTTTTTTTCCAAAAATTAGAAAATTTATGTTTTGTAGCTTGCTGTCAGAGAAGATATCTTTCCGTCGCGCAATGTTGAAACATTTTTTTTCTCGTAGTGAAAACGCGGTCTCGAGACAAAAAGTTCCGTTTCGTGCGATTCATTTGAGTGCACATCACATATAAAAAAAAAACAGAAAAAATAAAAATGTTGAGTGGACCTGCTGGTTCGATCTCTCGTGGAATCACCCTCAGGACGGGACAGTTATCACCAATCAAATCCCAACGCCACTCATCTGAGGGTCACTCAATTTCTTCCGGTTCCATCTGTGAATTAACAATAACTGCTAATCAACTGTCAAAACTGTTTCAGAGCTCTGAGGTGCTTGCAAGTCACGAAGGCATTTTCAATGTAATATGCGCGTTTAATGGCTGCTTTCTCATATCACATATCTATGCACTTGTTTCGAGGAACGCTTGCGCCACCTCACGGTTTCATCAACGGTCGTCGTCCGCTTCTTTTAATCGCGTGCACAAACTGGGGGCTTCGTTTGCGCCATGCAACAGTTGCAGTGTTGAGTTCGGGCGACTCTGTCGTGCTGGGCACAGTGTGACCGCAGTGTAGTGCAACGGCATAGCTAGCTCCAATCATATCGAGCTAAAACTTACTTTACTTGGTCGTAAACACTGGAAACTTATGAGCTAAACCGCCGAGCACATCCGCAGGCGAAGTGGAATTGACGCTGTTCACGCATTCACGCCTTTGCTGACTTTTCAGCTCATCTTCATTTGTGGCGCTGCGCGCCTTCTTGTTTAATTATCTTGTAATGTAAAACTACTCGCAAAACAGAACCTACATATTAACTATATTATTAGTTTGCTCGATTAAACGTGCGTGGTTCATGCACAGTTTATAAAATAAATTGCCACTGAATCATGTTGCCTCTAACATTATTTAGGATACTTTATTCTTCGTTTCTTCTTTGCGTGGCGCCATCTATGTGCAGTAGAACCTTCCTAAGCGGGACACAATCAGGTTGTCCAGTCGGCTCTCGTTTTCTCACCATCCTATCTTACACACTGCACCAGACACTCCAATGTACACATGTCTACCGTGTCGTGTGACCTCTGTGAGTGGGCGCATGGCGACGGACAGGCTCACATGACGTTGCGGTCAACAAGATGTATAGATACTTACTCGCCACCTCAAAACCCCTACCCCCTCACCCCCTCAAAAGTTCCTGGCTACGCCACTAATATCAACAGCACTCAATACAACATGATCAGGATAAGGGAAATTTCCTTTATTTTATGCACCATATAGGCAGTGTTTCTGTCTTTATATGCATGCAGGCAAAGCACGCACTGTAAAAAACACTTGTGTGAAGACTGCGTTCAAATGCAGTCCCCGTCAAACGTTCAAGGCGTTAATGAATTCCACAAATTAAATTTTCAACGAAAAGCATTTGTTTTGCAAAACGCTGGCAAACTTACGTTGAGTTTTACATCATTCACCTTTGTCGTCTGATGAATCAGCAGTCAGCACTACACAAACCTCAATGAGCTTGTCGTTTGTTTTCTTGCCGTTGGGGCGATCGCTGGCGGTCATGGTGGCTGCACAATTCTTTCTCGGACCGTTGGCTGCTGCCTCCGTGCTCGCGGAAACGTTGTTAACTTTGTGTCAAGGTGAGGTTTTGAATCTTGACGCATGGCAACGCTGAATGAAGGTCTATTACCGTCTTCATAATCTCAGCAAGGCTACCATACGAGCCACAACACCACCACTTTCAAGCTTTATAACACCGGCACAAATAGAAGCCAAGTCTTGCATCTCGCCAAGTGTTATATCGGAGACGTTAAAGGCCAGCTCACTGTGCTCTTCGACCCGGTCCTGCCGCCGAATGGGCTCATCCAACAGCACGAAAGCATTTGTGTGGGCGTTGATCAAGTGACCGATCGGATGTCAAACCCCAGCCGCGGTAGATCCGACGAGCATCGCGGCCATGTTCTTTCGAGTTTATGTCGCCAAGGGTAGGGTTGTCGAGTTAAAACAATGCAAATTGTCCCGTGCATTCTTGTTCTTACGTCATTTTGTCGTCACAACCCGAACTCGAAAAATGACTGTTAGCGGCAAACAGAGGCTTTCTAGTTTCACGAACGTTCCTATGGCAACTAGCGTTGAATCGTCACGCGCAATGAAGCCAAAGGATAGCGAGGTACCTATGTAGGGACGTGTAAAAACTTTTTGTTCTTTCTTTTTTGTTTTTGCACGAGCTTTTCTGCAAATAAAAAAGTAAGTAAAAAAGACTGCCCGAGATCATGCGGTCGCGTCCATTTCTTCAGCGCCGAAAGCAAAGAGCATGGCTTATGGGGACTACCGTCGTAATCACTGCAGTGAGCAAAGGGAGTAAAGCATTAATAAAACTGCCCAAAGAAGCTTTCCTGCATCATCCACAGCATGTTCACAACCGGTGCGTTCTGCGTCGATCTCATGACTTGTCATAAATTACCACAGAGTCGTCGTCAGCTCTGTATCCATTTGGAGTCTCTTTCACAGGCAAACAGAAAATTTCATTTGCAGGTTATGTTCACGGCGGCTTCACATAGGATGTTCGGTGTCGCAGCGTACCTTCACATAATATTTTATTCTCGTAATGCCATCCGTATTGTGCAGAAACAGGGAAAGCAACGACGCAAACGAGACACAAACACCACAAGGTCGTTACCGCGGTTTTCGCCATGTTTGTTTTAAAAGACCGTAGCGAAAGACTTCGAGAAAACAAGCTGAGATATCTTAGCTAAATTTATTTTACGTCATAATTATTGAAATAATCTTTCGTATTTTATTAAAGGATGATGTTATTTTTCTCTGTTTCCCTCCATTTTCCGGAAGGTAGCTTTTTTTTCGTTATTCGCTCGTTCTAACTCCCGGAGGAAAGAAAGAAGATAACAAAAGAACAGGGGGATATGCGGGGATTTCTGCGCCCCAACTGCGTGGACACGTCATCGCGACGTAGGGGGATCGTCAGATTCTAGCTGACCACGTGCGTGAACCCGAACGTTGGGGCGGAAACCTCAAAGAAGAATCATTCTAGTTTGAGGCTCCGCCCCTTCTTTCTCGATACGTCACAACTCGAAAGGTACCGTTTGCGACCAGAATAGCACCCCAGCACTACCTATGAACAGTAAAATCAGTATCATCAGCACCACCAGTGTTTCGCCCCCAATCAACATCATTCACCACGAGGAGATGTGATTTTTTTTAAAGGGGGAAGTAATACCGTGCGCGCAGCTGGCCACGCAGGCAGCGCGCGCGTGGCCTAACGGTTATCGTGCCTGCCTCCCACGCAAAAAGCCAGGGTTCGATTCCTGGGAGCGACGTGTCTTTCGTTTCTTTCTGCAATTTAGTGTTCTAGTAAATTTCAGAATCCTGTTGCTTGTTTGAGATCCGAATTTTCTACGCGTGGAACCTTCTACGCGGATTATGCCAGAAGCCCACGCGTGTGCATAAGAGGCTTCACGTGGCGAGCCAAAGTCAGTCTCGCTCCAGCGTTCTACTCTGCTGTTACGCCAACTTCGACGCCCGCGACGCTCTGCTGTTATCTTCTGTCTCCTTTTTTTTTATTTTTGGGCACAAGTTCGCCTCGCCATTCGTGACGAGTTATTATTTGTTTCGTGTTCCCCAGTTATTCTTTGTTTCGCCTCGTCATTGGTGACAATATACAGGTTTTCCTGCTCATAGTAATCAAGTGCCAGCTCTTTTTAACTCCGATGGTTCCTGAATTTAATCAAGTTGAGCTCTGATTTAATCCCGGGTGATTCCACGAGAGATCGAACCAGGAGGTCCACTCAACATTTTTGTTTTTCCTGTTTTTTTTATATGTGATGTGCACTCAAATGAATCGCACGAAACGGAACTTTTTGTCTCAAAACCGCGTTTCCACTACGAGAAAAAAAATGTTTCAAGATTGCGCGACGGCGCGGCTCCCACCGCTGACTGCGTTAGGTGCCAACTTTGCGGTCCTGTGGGAGGCAGGCAAAGAGTGGTACGCCAGAAATGTTTCTTGTTTCATGTAACACACCAAAACTTAAGTCCACTGCATGCAAATATTGTGTGCCTTATGGGCGCAACAAGATTAAACGTGCTCGATTAAACGTGCGTGGTTCATGCACAGTTTATAAAATAAATTGCCACTGAATCATGTTGCCTCTAACATTATTTAGGATACTTTATTCTTCGTTTCTTCTTTGCGTGGCGCCATCTATGTGCAGTAGAACCTTCCTAAGCGGGACACAATCAGGTTGTCCAGTCGGCTCTCCTTTTCTCACCATCCTATCTTACACACTGCATCAGACACTCCAATGTACACATGTCTACCGTGGTCGTGTGACCTCTGTGAGTGGGCGCATGGCGGCGGACAGGCTCACATGACGTTACGGTCAACAAGATGAATAGATACTTACTCCAAACGTATCCTACACCTCGGATGAATATGAAATGCAAGATATCTAAAAAAAGGCAAACTTACGTTTAATACACAATATGTTATTGGGCTGGGTGCCACGAGAAAAGCGCCACTTTACGCTCACCCGTTGTTCTCGAGCGAGGTCATATGAGCACGATAGCCCGATAGACGCCTGTTGCTTATATCCTTGACGTAAGAAATTCACGTGGAATTATGATATCACGTGACAAAATTACTTGACACCAAAGATATTTAAATACCCCAAGACCCGGAATGACGTCATTCTCAACGACGCCGGAAAAAACAACAACAAAAAAACTCCGAGACTTCCTGGCGCACCGAAACTGCTCCTTTTATCTCAACTGTTCGACACCGATTCAGTGCACTCTGCCTCGTGGATATGTGCAAACAACCGCGTTTCCACGAAAATGTAATGTAAACATGGTTGGTTTCACCATATTTACATGGTGGCACCCATTAAAGGAGTTTGCTATTGGCCGAGAGACTTAGGGAGCATTTTGTGGCCACGCCTACTTCCGCCACGCTTCGCTGCATTTATGGAGAATAGAGACGCCACCTCTTGCCCACTATAACCTCCTCGCTCGAGACTTTGACGTCACGAGATACCCTGACGCCACGTGACTTTGTGAGGTCACTGACTCTGTGACGTCACAGCTTCATGTGACGTCATGTCGTCACGTGACGTCTCACTGGCACAGCATGTGCCAACTAATCCACAACACATTGCGTTCGTCTCGGCGTTTACCAGTAATGATCAATACATGCCTAAAGGTGTAATAAGGACAAGAAAAAAACTATACGCTAAATGAATTATTAAACCCATTGTGGCACGACGAAGAAGGTGGGTATGTTTAATGTCGCTAGATGGCACCAGCCACCGCAAACTGCACTTCAGGAATACATCAACTACTTCTAGTGACGTGTGATTTCACTGCGTTTAGAAATGGTTCCTCTTCGCTTCAAAGTGATTCGTGGGCCGAGTACAAACGAAGGCGCAGTCAATGAAACTTGTTTTTTCTCGGTGGGGCGTGTACGTGACAGGCAAACTCTATACCTTAATGCTTCATTATTGTTTCTATAAATCTTGAGGTTAACAACCATGGATGTTTCCTTTCGTGATCTCGCCAGTGACCACATAAAGAAGACGAAAGTGAACTTGTATACTTTGTGCAGACAAAACTGTAAAGCAGTCGAGTTGTCTTTGTTTTGTCTTTCCCTTGTTTCGCCTTCGTAACACAATATGTTTATTAGTTACTCTTTTTGTTTTTGTTTTAACGAAGCTGGATTGTGTATGCTGTATGTTTCTGGGATAAAAAAAAATTGTGAAATGTTTAAATTTTTTTCAACACGCATAATATGTTCTATTTTGTCTGTGTCGAGCAAAGTTCCAATAACGAGTCGAGAAGTGTTCCACACGTTTTGTTTTTTCAAGCATTATCATTATAACAAAACCTGCTACATATTAGTCCTATTTGTAAAAGTAGTATAACCTTAGTAACTATAGCGTGATTTAGTAATATTTATTTAGGACTGATGCTAATATGACATTAAATAAGTTAAACTATTATCATTTAGGAAGTGTGTTGAGAGAAAATGCGAATCTATATACTTCAATCTTGACCAATGAGCCAAAGTTTTATCTGAATAAAGAACCTATATCTCGTTAAAAAAAAAATGCTCTTATCGGCAAACTATATGTTTGAGTTTCTGTCGTGCGCGTATTCATTAAAAACAAAAAAACTAAAGCGCCAATAAAGCTAAGGTATATTCTAGGAAAAATATATTAAGACATTCGTTCTGTCGTTCCTAATATTATTAAACAACGTTGCGACTAACTTCTTTTTCTATACAGTCATGCAAGCCGGAAGTCCTTGAAAAACTGGTGAAATGGAAGTTGGAGTTGGAAGATATGGTGAAATCCAAAAAATAAGCTCCGCACGGTTTTTTCAAGTGAGACTATCCGGTGCCTAGGTTTCCTGGACGTTTGTGAGCAGAAATAAAGGAATAAAGTAAATATGCATCGGTTCTCTAACCTGTTTGAGCCTCATTAGTAAGAACGGGCTCTCAGTGTTTCTTGTTACGAGATCCCCTGTTAGTTGCCTCTTGGAGAGTATTCTTACGGTGCCTCGAACGAGTCTTGGACCGGTGCGTTTAGCGTCCCATTCCGCCCATGCATCACAAATGGTCCGGAAGGGACAACAAATTGCGGTACAGGAGCCGCCGTGTCATGCCTTTGGACGTTGCGTTCATTGTTGGTCGTGTTAGTTCTGGCAAAGAGTACAAGAGAACGCAATAGACTCTTTTCAAAAGCCAGAGTCACCTAGTGCAGTCCCGAAAAGCTCCAATATTGCAGCTCTAGTGTCGGTGATAGGAGATCATGCTCGGTTAAATCAAGACCCCTCGATTTCGTGAATCGAAGGTGACTTAAAAGGACCAACATTCTTTCCCCTTTCTGCTGTATGCTTTCGAAAACGGTCGCTTTTTCTGCTGTGGAGAAGTTGTGTAGTGCCGCCATTAGAGCGTCGGGCTGAGCTCTGCACAGGATAAGTATAGACTGACTTTTGGAAAGGGTTTATCGTCGCTCTGCAGAGCAGGAGGCTGCCGCATCCACCTCCGACGCTGTTCCATTGACAGGATCGCGGCAAACAATAGCATGAAACTTCTGGGCGCAGTCAGGAGGAAATCGAGGGGACCACATTTGAGAACCCTGTACGCGATACGCGTTTCTAGGCACCATATATTTGGTAGTAAAACGTAACCCACTGAAAATAATCATATGCCCCCTGTAAGGATCGACGAGGGCTCCGCGGGTAGGCTGTTAGCACCAGGGAGACCTGGCTGGTAGGAAAGCGTTGGCGTAAACACTTCCCTTGGTCGGGGACCTCGAGAGACAGGCGTACTTTACGACGCGAGGTTCGGAACGCGCGTTTTCTGCCGAGAGAATCGGAGCGTGCGTTTCGGGCCGGGAGAACGCGGTGGCGCTGGCCGGCACCGTATGGACAGCGTGTTTACATCAGTGTAGTCTTTCTCGCCCGCGTGTGGGGGGTCACGGCAGAACGGCAACGACAGACCGGGTCTGGCAGAATGAATGAGGTGATGGCTCACTTAGTCGGCGCTATCCATGTCTGACGACGCGTCGAGGATTCGCCGGTCCACTAAAAGGGGACGGACCAACAAGTGACTTTGAGGGGAAACTCAGCAAGTGAATTTAGTTTGTGCTGGGGCTCGAGAGCTGTCGCTCCGTAATCGAGTCAGGTCCGTGGGATTCCGAGGGACTTCTTTTCCCGTAATCGGGACATAATCCCACGAGCCAACCAACTCCCGAGCTTGGATAAGCTAACACCCGACCACCTCCTTCCCAACCCCGCACAGGGGAAGTTACCCTTTAGCAGTATTGTTTCTCTTTATATTTTCATTCGCTACAAAAGTATTAAATTGTTCATTGAAACGGAATTCGTAAGTTCAACTGAATTAGTCGTCGGCGGTCAAGGGAAGCAACTTCGTCTCCGGCAAGACCCGGCCAGCTTCCCACAACGAAGTCCGTCACCCCATCCGGACCTGGCAACCCGGACGGCGCAAGGTGACCGAGCGAAAGAACCCGTACTCCCCCATAGACCTATATCCCGTACACAGCCTTTTATACAGGGTGTGCGGGGGTAACCGAAAACAAACAGTGGCCGAACTTCCGGGGGGAGTATGTTACTTCCGGTTGGATATTGGTTTTGCTTGTTTTTGAGGACCCACATTGAGTAGCGAGAACTTTAATAGTCTCACTGTCGAGTGATATCTGCGGAACCTCCAGAAATTACAAATCTGCCGAAGGGGTCGTGAAAACATCTTCTGGACTACCTATTCGACCAGCCTGGTCAATATACCTGGGAAGGACTTAAAACCTACAAATCCCTAAACGCGTTCAACATCCTCGTGAACGGCAAGACATCGGCGGTGGGCACTTACATCCCACCGGTGTAAAGATACGCGCCGAGCTTTCCCGGAGAGGTCGCCGAGCCAGGTCTTGGTTTTCCCAAACAATCTTACAAAAGGTTTTTTTTTTTTACGTTTTTGTGCGGGACGCGAGTTTTTGCAATGCACAGTTTTCTAGTGTTTTGACTTGCCATGCTTTTTGTTATTCAACTTTTCTTTCCCAGATCAGCGTGCAAATTGCACTTGTGCGTGCCGCAATGGCCCATCGTTGTAGGGACATGGTCGGTTGAGTCACCGTGGTGCCGGCGTCGCATTCCCCCGTTTGTCGCATTGCGCCATCTGTCGGCATCACATTGAAGTAGGCTAGCACCGCCTGTCAATGCCGTCGTCCTGCGATCACCCAGGCTCGGCGGTGTCGGTGGCGTCGCTCCTCTCGAGATAATCGAAATAACTTTACTCGTGGCATTTCTTTTCGTGCCGGTACGCATCGGCAACTTAAAAGCACGACACTGGCTGGGGAATTTTGAGAGAGTAGCGTCGCGCACCCGCACATACACAGGGTAACCATAGGAGAGCTAGAAGTATGTCTGTACTCCCCTCCCCCCCCCCCCCCCTACCACCATGGCAGCCGGAAGTGGTGCACACACTCTTTATACTGGAAGAGTTCGTCGACCCTCTGAACCAGCCACCACACTTGCCACATTGCTTCAGCTGTCTGGAAACAGCGTGCATCCCTTTCCGGTTTCTACTCCAAGCTTCCGGCCGCTATCATGTGCCTTCCCGGTTCGATTCGAACTGTAACGTAGCGCGAAATGCGGAGACAGGAACGATTCTTCTGAGCTCTGTCAGACAATTAGGAGAATAAATAAAATGGGTCGCTGCAGTTGGGTGCCCGAACACTGCGAAGAAAGGACTCAATATGAACCGGTTCCGGCAAAGAAAAAAAAAAAAATCGCACGAGACCGAAGATCTCGCAGGCCAGAACAGAAGCGTGAAATGGGAGCCGACTTGGGGTTTCCGGCTCTGCGAGCTAATTCTAACATTTTTCTAAATGTGTTGCTTTGTTAGTTAACAAGCGCAGTAAATAACTATCAGGACCATCTTCCAAGAACACTCTGAGGAGAAGAAATTTTAAAGCAGTTCTCGTGACTCCGAAACGCTCAGGCAAAACTTGATCCCTACGTCGTTTCCGCACAGTAAGCGAAGTAATCCAAGAAAAAACCCCAAACTGCGATAGGTGAGACTTTCTAGCTGCCTACACTGAAACAACTACAGCAACCTGGTGCTCATAAAGTGACTTAATTTGTTGCTAACATATCCCTTACTGAGATCTTGTGCTCACGGCCCGGTCTTCTCCGGAAAACTCGGACGTGGTAAGTGAGAAATAATTCTTCTCTAAATTTATATTAAACCTCAGAATGTCGAGATCGGACATTTTAATAGCAGCATTACGACAACGGCATAATGCCTACCTTTTGCCTTGAGGCCCATTAAAGTAATCAGCCTTTCAAGTCCCTACTGTCCAGAGACGGCACAACGCGTGACACTATTAGAACAAACAAGAGATAGCTGGATATTTCCTGCCTTTCTCATAAAATTATTTCGCTATCCTCAAAGCTACCAATAAGGTGGGGACTGCTTAAACCGGATTCAAACCTTAGCGGTAAAATTCTGTTCTCATGGAGACCTAGTGTTAGAGACATGTGATAAACCACAGGTTTCGCGTTCTAGCTAGTATTATATTGCAGTGTACATGAACATGTATTTAGACAGTATTTGAGTGTTCGGCCTGACCGTTGTTTTGGTGGACCATGCGCTACTATACGCATAACCTGCATGTTTTTTTAAGTAACTGGACGACACTCTTAGTGCGTCTTGTCGCATTGAAACCCTACTGCGTCCGACTTAACCTTTTAATTCTGACCGATACGTAACTGAACCGGTAAAGTACAGACTTTGTTTGTTTATGAATGGGAGTACACAGCCATATATGTTCAGCACATTTATTGTTCGCAATATTTATGCTATATTATACGTGTCTGAGGTAAATAAGGTTTTATTGGCTAATTTTGAGATTATTTATTAAAAGGAGGTCGCGGAGCTCAGACGTAAAATCAAGTCTACAAAAACGAGAAAACGAACTAAAGCAAGAAAACAGGAGCATCATGACAGGGCTAAAGACGGTGTTTAATGAAGCCCAAGCCCGTTCCTTAGCACGGGTGTCCAGTCGTGGCAAAACTAGGTCAGCGGAGACGGTTAAGAAGTGTATGCAGCTTCATTTTGCATGTGAATCTACTGGATACAATCTGATGCCTGCAGAACGTAGCTATATGTCTGCTAAACTCACCTTGCGTGAAAGAATTCAGGGAATCAAAGTTGAACCCGGAATCTTGTGAGAGGTTTCTGAAATGATGCGGTGCAAAGACAGCTCATTGAACACTCAAGAGAGAAAGTGTGTTCTGATGGTGGATGAGATACAGTTGCATGATAAGCTAGGGTATAATCCAAGCACTCAGAGTATGCGTGGTTATGACACATTGAAAGAAAATTAAACAGATTCATCAGTCCTGGTTACATACTGTCTTGTTTGTATAATTGACAGCATTTCCACACGCTGGAAGCAGATTGTGGCATACGTCTGTACATGAGGATTTTTTTCGGGTTTTCGCTATGCCGAAGTTATTGCAGGAATCATTCAGCATTGTGCCGCCATCGGATTGGACTGCATTGTAATTGCCAGTGACACGTGGTCGGTTACCCAGCGATGTGGTTAGACTCTAGTATTTTCGGAGAGAGGAACAGCCCTGTGTCATGCAGTGCTGTAAACCCCCATGATCCATCGAAGCGCATTTTTGTTCTTGCTGATGTACCGCACATTGTAAAAGAATTCGAGGAACCACTTGTGCTATGAGCAGCAAATACGTCTTCCGCTAGATATTGTAACCGAATTTGAGTTACACTGTGGCATTGTAAGTTTCTGGCCTGTCAAGCGATTCCCTGCACAGGAAAGGGGCAAGCATTTGAAGAGGGCATCTAGCCTTACAGCCACACATGTGTGGCTGTGTGGTCTGAGACTCCAGAAGCGACTCCATGAAGAGGATGGCTTCAATTGTAATTGGAAGTCCAAGTTCACAGAGGTCAGCCTCGAAAACTTATTCTCGATAAGAACCCTATTTCTACTCCCTATCAGTGTAAGAGGGTCATTTGTTAATGAAGGGTCTATAGAAGTCCTCGAGGAGGCTGACAATTTTGAGACTGGCTTTCAATTGCACCTCAATGGGACAAAAAAAAAATACCTTTTGCATACATGGCATGCAATGTCGTTCAACGCGTTCTGAGAATCAATACGGGCCTCATTTACAAGGTGTCGATTGTGGATGCCCACAACTTAAACGCAGACCTCGACTTCACGCGGCCGAAATGCTACACAGGTGGTGCGCTTACCATCTCTACTGCAAAAGCATTGCAAATTTTCAAGATCTACGAAAAATCTTTGTTTCAAACGAAGAGGTACTTGCAATATCAACGAGAACAGACATAATAAACAATGGCTGCGGCTTCAGCTTTCATCAAGTTTCCGAATTATCAGAATAGAAAACCTTATCTGTTAAGGCGGTTTATTACGCTAAGGTTTCGCACCGTCCTGAAAAAAAAAAAAAAAGTGAGCCGAGTGCAAAGAGAAAAGAGAAGGCTCATTTCGAATCCAGAAAGTTTTCGAGAACATCAACATCCGAAAAGTGATCTGTGGTGTAATGTCTGCGTTAATGCGTGTGTCCTTCTTTTTATGTATACTTTACAGTTTTGCTTGCCTGCAATATATTTTTAATATTATTCAGATAGTTTTCGCATCATTATATACAGAGATTTCCAATCAATACAAACCACATTAATACCGCTACCCCTTTATTTAAACAAACTTTTTGCGGGCTGACTGGGCAAACACATTCATTTTTTTTTTTTATCATAAAGAACTCGCGTTGTGGACGCTTTTGGGGGAGCGGAGGTGTTCATACTTACGAGACATGACCAAGTGCACTGAGAATTAACAAGTAGCGTTACAAATGAAATCTTGGAACGAAATAAATTTTGATTTTTTTTTTTTTTTATTATGCTATATACTGTAAACGGCTTATTTTTCCCGTGCTCAATATTTCGCGATTAAGGTCAAAGCTTAAATTTTGAAATAATTCGCGGGTTCTAATTTTCGCGACACGGTGGGATCTCGATATAGATTCCAATGTGTTTACATTTTCCCGGAATTGTTCGCGGAACCTATTTTTCGCGAATTGTAAGTGATTCGCGAAATTCGCGAAAATTAGTTCGTTTACAGTATATATATATATATTGTGAGGAGGTTTATTGAGGTGTCTCAGCGTGCTCCGAAAACGTCCCAGGAGAACCGGCCGCTCGGCAGAATGTCCAATCAAACCTCTGAGCTCATGCGGCTCTAGCGCCCCGCCGTCACAATGCACGAGCTGGGTCCTGCTCACGCGCCCGCAGTCAGCTTGGCGAAGTTGGCGCACATTCACAGTTTATAGGTTTGCGTCGCTGCTCACATATGCCCCCCCCCCCCCCTCCCCCCCCCCGCCTTGGAGGAAGGCCATCCTGGCCGTTAGAACGGGAGACGTAGGGTTTGTGTGGGGACACGTGGACGATGTCGGACTGCAAAGCGCGGCCGTCTGTGGGAGCGACGAGGGCTTCGATTGTGTAGTTGACGGGAGACGTTTGTCGCACAATACGTCAGGGTCCACGGTAACGCGGGAGAGAAACTTTGTGCACCTGCCAACTTGACGGCATGGCAATGCAGCGAGGACATAGTATCCTGGAAAGTACTGGACATCGCGGTGATGTGCGTCATTACGTTGTTTTGGGTGTCCTTGTTGTTCCAGCGTGCGAAGTCGCACCTGTTGACGGCAGGATTCGGTGCGTGAGATGATGCCGCTAATAAAGGCATCCGAGTTTTCATGGCTTTGTGGAGGGAGGGTAGTGTCCAGAGTGCAGGATGCGTCGCGACTGTGAAGAAGGTGGAACGGGGAAAATCCAGTGGTACTTTGAATAGCACTAATATAAGCAAAGGTGACAAGCGGCAATATAGTATCCCGATTGCAGCGGTTTTCAGACACGTACAGAGTACGACACTGTTAGCGCGAACAAGCGATCGCCAGTTTTTTTGTTTTTTTCTCTTAGAACTGAAAGGTTGTCATGAAAGATATCATTGTTATAAAAAGAGCTCATTTAGGGCTCTAATATAAGGGGTAAAATTGTGTGCCCACAAATACTCTTTCCTAATAAAATGCGAAAAGGCGCCGATGTCGTAATCGCGCTAACAGTGTCGCGATGTGTACATGGCTATCATGTCAGCTAGCGTGTGACAAAACCGTTCTGTGAACCCGTTTGTTTGAGGATGATAAGATGTTGTGAGATGATGGGTGACATTGCAGGCTGTGAGTGGGGCTTGTACTGTCGTGGGCAAGAACGAACGGCCTCGATTGCTTATCAGTGTTCGAGGCGCTCCGTGCCGTCAGACCACCTGGTGTAGTAAGAAATTTGCAATTTCATCCGCTGGGGCATCGGGAAGTCTTTTGGTCTCGACATAGCGAATCAGACGGTCAATGGGTACTATTATCCAGCGAATCGAAGCTGTGGAGAAAAGAAGAGGCCCCAAGAGGTCGATTCCCACAACCTGGAATGGCAAATGAGGTGAGCCAGTGGCTGTAGCAGTCCAGCGGGCGATGAAGTCGACCGTTTGCGGAGTTGACACTGCTGGCAGCTTCTGAGGTATTTAAATACAGTGCGGTAAAAACCGAGCCAAAAGAATCTATTTTTAACTCTCGTATACGTCTTCAGGAATCCCAAGTGAGCGGCAGTAGGGTGATCGTGGAGACGCTGTGATATTTCTGTTCGGAGGTGGTGTGTGATGACAAGCAACCACCGGCGAGTGTCAGGGCCATAACTGCGTCGGAATAGTATTCCGTCAAAAACTGCAAAGTTTTGAGCGCGACTGATAAAGCGGCGGTCATTTATAGATTGGTGCCGTCACTGTAAGTCAAGATGCGGTGTATCGACGGGTCAGTACGCTCGCCGACTGATAAGTTGTGGTAGGAAATCGGGCAATTGTGCCGGTTGTCTCCTTTTTTGGCAGTATCGTATTGACAAGATCAGACGGAAGCGGACAACGTGATAGAGCGTCTGCATCTTGGTGTTTACGGCCACTCTTGTAGACAACATGAAAGTCGTGTTCCTGAAGTTTGAGAGCCCAGTGTGCAAGACGGCCTGAGGGGCTCTTTCGAGAGGGGAACCAACAAAGCGCATGGTGGTCAGTTACGACTTTGAACTTGCGTCCGTACAAATAAGGTCGAAATTTTACAACGGCCCATACAACAGCAAGAGCCTCGCGTTCCGTTGTCAAATAGTTTCTTTTTAGTTTTGTGAGTGTCCGACTGGCATAAGCTATAACTTGTTCAGGCGCGGATTGTTCTGTCCGTTGTAATAAGACAGCTCCAATACCAAAACCCCGGTTTGCTCATCTTGCGGCCGCGGCTGCGGCTGCGGCCAAGAGGGATTTTTCTGTCACGTGACCAGCTCCATGGGGACAAGGAAGTACCTAGCGTCCCTGCCTAATGGCGGAGAAATCCGTATCGCTTCGAGCACAAAAACCTAATTTCGCTCGCAGAAACGGACTGCAGGAACTTTCAACTGGAGTCCAATTGACCGCCCTTTTATACTGTAGGAGCGGTAGGTAAAGTTACGGCCAGGGAGGGTAAACATGAACCAAAATTAAGAAAAAACTACGCGAGATAAAAGCGGTGGCAGTATATTTATATACCTCCGCCAGCGCCGGCGGCTCGCGCTCTCTGCTGTGGTCGAGAGGTTAGAGCGTCGGTACTTCGCGTCGCGGCGTGAAAGTTGCGGGTTCAAATCGCGCTAGCAACTTTTTTTGTGTGTATTTTGCGCGTGTCTCACTTTTTAATTGTGATCTGTTTTTACGAATCATCCACTTGCACACTGCGCCTTACTCTATTTTTACTGTTTGTCCCGCCTGTTCAATTGAAACACCGGGAAGAAAAAAAATAAACATCAAGGCAAGTTAACGCGCTAATCCAATCGTTTCATAATGTTCATTAAAAGAAAACCAAGGTAACAACATCGGTATGGTTTTCACACAAACGGAGCCGAAACAAGCATACTTTCTTTCCCCAGGAACTGCAATTTTATGTTTTTAAATATGCAACGCTCTTGCTACGACTCCTTTCAATAACAGGAAAAGCCTATTTAGTACTAATAAAAACTGCAGTTGTGACAATTAAAAAAAAAAACGAAAAAACTTCCACAAAATAAGCAAAAAAAAGAAAGACTAGCAGCTCTGGATGCATGGATTGAGCAAAATCCTACAGGCAAGGCAGCAAGGCAAACGTCTGAGAAAGTAGTAAAACCGAAATAAAAGAGCTCATACTTTTATTTGCATGGAATGTGATAAAAGGTATATTTTTACTCTTTACTTTTTGCTGTGGCAATTGTTTTGTAATGTTAACACATTACTTGTTGAATTTTAGTTAGAATAGCAGACGATCACAACCGAATTCAAAAATAAATCAGGCGTCGACATCGCAAACCATCTCTCTAACGCAAACACCTAAAAAGAATTTGGATCAACAAATGGAATTAATTAGAGCAGTTCGAAAACGGAAACGACAAATTCTAGAGGAATTCAGCAGCACAGTTACCTGGCGAATGAAGAGACGGGCATGGAAAGATATTGTCAGCATTCCGCGGCGTGTACGGCAGGTGCAGGAGGCGTGGCGGAAATTGGTAAAGAAAGCCAGAGACATGTATGCGCTCTGCCGAGGCCATGAACAACGAACTGGTGAGTCAGAACTACCCGCCCAATGATTTTATAGAGCTCATAGGGCCTCGTCTACATTCTTAGTGAGAGTGCAGTCAAATAAAAAAAAAAAAAAAGAAGAAACGTTTCTGGCGCGATTTGAACCCGGGCCTTTCACGCCGCGACGTAAAGTACCGGCGCTTTAACCTCTCGACCACAGTAGAAAACGGGAAACGCCGGCGCTGGCGCCAGTATATAAATATAATTCCACCGCTTTTATCTTGCATGTTTTTTTTTAATTTATTTTGGCTCATACTTAGCCTCCTTGGCCGTAACTTTACCTGCCGCTCCTACAGTATAAACGGGCGGTCAATCAGACTCCAGTTGAAAGTCCCTGCAGTCAACGACATGATGGCGCTTAAGACAAGGACAAAAGGGGAGACTAGACAACACGGAGCGCTACTTCAACTGTTTGTTCTTGAAAAAGGGGGGGAACATAAATACACTCCAACCGCTTCACCTCAGCCAATCCCAGGCCTCACCGTCGCCCGCAAAAACGCTATCTCCTTGTCTAACAAGTCAATGGAGGCAACGCTGACACATTGTGCTCCAGACTGTTTTATCAAGTCTGCTTCCATTATTCCTCTGACCGTTTTATCTTTGTGTCTGGATAGAATCGCGCACGTGCTGAACAAGGGCTTGCACCCACAATCGTGGCAATGAACTGAAAGATGACCGTCACGGTGATTATTAACATTCAAATTGTGCTCTCGTAACCGTATCATTTAGGCATCTGCCTGTTTGCCCGATGTATTTTTTACCGCATGACAACGGAATCACAGTACACGACTCCCTCTGCGCAACCGACAAACGGGTTTCTATGTTTCTTGCCACAGCACAAGGGACCTCCGCGAAAGGGGTTCGTTAATCTGCACAGCCTGGCTAGCTTCTCCGGAGCCGAGAAAACAACCTTCGTGTTCACTCGGTCAGCTATTTTCTTAAAGTTGTGCGCAGTTTTGTGCATATAGGGGACAACCGCTATCTTTTGTTTACCTTGATTCTCTTTGACTAACCCCGGAGAAGAGTTATCTTGAGCACTCAGACCCCTGAAAACGCCTTCCGCAACAGACACCAGCACATTCTTGGGATAACCGGCGAATAACAAGCGCTCCCACTGCTTCCCCAGACTCGAATGTGTCACATGGATACACGATCTACGAAGAGCATACAGAAAGCACAACTTCACAATCCCCCTTTTGACGAGTTTAGAATGGGAGCACAATGTGTCAGCGTTGCCTCCATTGACTTGTTAGACAAGGAGATAGCGTTTTTGCGGGCGACGGTGAGGCCTGGGATTGGCTGAGGTGAAGCGGTTGGAGTGTATTTATGTTCCCCCCCTTTTTCAAGAATAAACAGTTGAAGTAGTGCTCCGTGTTGTCTAGTCTCCCCTTTTGTCCTTGTCTTAAGCGCCATCATGTCGTCAAATTCCCAGTACCATCTAGCCCAACAATCTGCATTGATCCCTGCTGTCAGTTTCTGCGAGCGAAACTAGGTTTTTGTGCTCGAAGTGATACGGATTTCTCCGCCATTAGGCAAGGACGCTAGGTACTTCCTTGTCCCCATGGAGATGGTCACGTGACAGACAAATCCCTCTTGGCCGCAGCCGCAGCCGCGGCCGCAAGGTGAGCAAACCGGCCCTGGCGTCAGTATGAAAAACTGTTTCCGCAGAATAATCAAAATGACGAAGGATGAGGGGTGCTGTAAAGAAAGCCTGTAATGATGTAAATGCATCGTGACAGTCCGCTGACCAATAAAATGGGACACCTTTCTGTAATAGCTTGTGAAAAGGTCTGTCAATCGTTGCAAACCCACGAATGACACAGCGAAAACAAGAACATAAACCAAGGAAGCTTTGGAGTTGCTTTGAGGTCTGTGGTATGGGAAAATTCATTACAGCACGAAGTTTGTCAGCATCTTGACGCACACCCCATTTATTCACGGTGTGACCAAGGACTTTGCTTTCTTGTGCCGCAAAATGGCATTTTTGTGTTAAGTTTGAGATCATCGTCTCGAAGGCACAAAAGAATTTCAGAGAAACGAAGGAGGTGATCCTCAAAACTTGTGGAGAATGTAATGTCGTCAAGGTAACAAAGACACGTTTTCCACTTTAGACTGCGGAATACAAAATCAATCATTCGTTCAACCGTGGCTGGAGCATTACATAGACCAAAAGGCATAACGTTAAATTCATATAGTCCGTCCCGTGTGAAGAATGCTGTTTTTGTTTGTCCTGCTCAGCCATTATTATTTGTCAATACCCAGAACGCATGTCTATCGATGAAACAAGTGAAGCACCCGATAGCGAATCAAGAGCGTCATCTATGCGGGGTATTGACTAAACGTCCTTACGCGTTAGCTTGTTCAGTCGGCGGTAATCAACGCGGAACCGAAATGTCCCATCTTTTTTCCTTACTAAAATAACGGGAGACGACCAGGGGCTAGAGGATGGGCGAATAATGTTTTCAGCTAGCATATCAGTCACATGAGTTTCGATGGTTTTACGTTTGGCCAAAGATACGCGATATGGTCGGTGTCGGACGACGTCGTTAGTTTCTGCGCAAATACGATGCTCAGTAGTTGAGCATTTGCCGTAATCAGTTGGCCTAGAGATGAACACGTTCTGAAAAGTCCGAAGAAGACAAAGAAGTTGCTCTTTTTGGTCCTCTGCCAACGAAGGCGACATAGTTTTAGCAAGTGATGTGTCGATGGCGCTAGAGGGTGGTTCAGTCTGTATTTGAAGAGAGGTGACACTTTGAATCACTTGTGATGAACTCAGTATGGCTGCTGTTCCTAACGAATGGCCTCTAGGAAGAACGACTAAATGTGGGCTCGCATTATCTAAAGCCAGCCAACCGATAGCGTTCGTAAAAGTAGTAATTGTGTAGGGCAGCAACAAGCCCTTAGCCATTAGAGGAGTGCGTAGTGGTTCAACTAAAACATCGCCTGTTAGATCTGCGGAGGGATAGACTTCGACTAGCGTTCTAGAAGATGGAGGCAACTCAAACTCAGAGGCCGCACATAACCTGATGGGATCAACATACATGTCGTTCTCATGAAACAAGTCTCCCGAAAGGTGAATTTCGGAACGTTAGCATTGCCGGACCTAAGGAAATCCCATCCCAGAACGACCTCTGCCCCACACTGGGGCAAAACAACGAATTGAATGTGGTAACGGACGTTGCCCATAAAAACCCGAACTGTACATATAAATGATGGACGGATAATGTTGGCGCCCGAACCACGAAGGAGGCCACGGGCCGGTGTACGTACTTTACGAAGTCTTCTGCAAATATCCTCGCTCATAACTGAGACGGCCGCACCGGTATCGAGAAGAGCTGAAAAGTGATGTCCGTCGACGATAACGTTAATGTAGTTTCCTGGATGTGGAGGCCTGCTTGAGGTGTCGACTGCGGCAGTTTCATCTCCGGAAACTGCGCATCTTAGTTTCCCCTAGACGATCGTGGTCGAGCTGTCGGTGGGGGACCCATCGGCGACGATAAACGTCGACGGTGGGGCGAGAAGGACTGGGATCGGGCGTATTGTGGTCTAGGTCAGTGGTGGCCAGGCTGACCCGGCCTAAGAGCCGCAAACAAAACCACGATACTTCCAAAAGTCGCGGGGGGGGGGGAGGGGGAGAGGGGGGGGGGTCAAACTTTTGTCTAGAGCAATAAACGAAATTTAAACTACTTTCAATCTATCCGAGTCAAAAGCAGTCCATCTGTACGTAAGGTAGCAGTGGCACAAGACCACCAAACCGCAACCTCTCTTTCGATATAAAAAGCGTTCTATTTCTTTTTTGGGGGAAGTTTGGGGGGTAAAGGGGGGGGGGGGGAGGGGGGAGGGGGGAGGAGAGGGAGCCGCGAGCCGCGCTTTAACACGCGAAGAGCCGCATGCGGCTCGCGAGCCGCAGCTTGGCCACCCCTGGTCTAGGTGATGCGTAACGCTCAGAGTTGAAATTGTTGCTCCGGTCACCTGATGAACGACGGGGTGACTCATCAAATCTGCGTCTTGATGTCTGGTACGAACGTCTTTCGTCATCGTACGTGTAGCGAGGTCTCTGGTGCCACAGTCTTTCTTCGTCGCTTCGACGCTTCCGGCAAAAGCGGGCAATATGTCCTGTTACTCCACAGTAGAAACATGTCGGTCGACTCTTATATGCTCTCCAAGAACTTTGTTGAGGATAGCGGAAGCGAGAATCCACGAGTGATGCCAGTGAAACAGGAACTCTAGGCTCAGCCTGGGGGGGGGGGGGGGGGGGGGGGGGAGGGGGTCGCGCTTCAACTGGTCTTGATAGCACTTGGGCATAAGAAAGCGACGCTTCCGGCTGCAGAGGTTGTGGCGGTGAAGGAAGACTGATAGCCTGCCGTAATTCTTCACGGATCATGTCGTGCAGCGGAGCTTATCTCGATAGGAGGGTGAAGGCGTAGCAAGGAATTGTCTCAGTTCGTCACGGACTATTTCGTGGATGAGCGAACACATGCTCTCTTGTGTTGGAGCACATTGTCCGGTCCTTGACAAATTGGCACTTGAGGCATTCGTGAATATCTAGCGTAGACAATACGCTGTTGGCGAGCTTCTTGGAGGCGTTTGCAGCCGTCTACAACAGATCTAACATCCACAGGAGGCTGTGTCAAAAACAACCCGAAGGCTTCTTCGGAGATTCCTTTAAGGAGGTGACGAACTCGTTCACTTTCAGTCATCTGGTCGCTTACCCTTCGGTAGAGAGTCAGGACGTCTTCCATGTATGACGTGTAGGTTACGCCCGGTTGTTGAATGCGCGTATTCAGTCGACGCTCCGAAATATCCCGACGATTTGCTGGTCTTCCAAATACCTCTCTTGCACGAGCTGTGAAAGTTTCCCACGATTGCCACTCGTGTTTGTGGTTTAGGGACCATGTTTTTGCTACGTCGGTAAAATAAAAAAATTATGTTGGCAAGCTTCATCGAACTGTTTTATCGGTTGTAAGTGCTGACTCTGTTGTAGATGTCGAGCCCTTCGTCAATGTCTTCCTCGCCAAGACCGGTAAAAACGTGCGGGTCCCGTTGGCGCAACGAGGGTTGCCAGATGGGCCCAGGAGTTGAAGAAAGGGACCCTGTCTGACCTTCAGGGTGTGGCTAAGAAGTGGAAGCCGCACGCTGTCCCGAGGGATCTATTGGCGGTGTGGCATTGACTGCCGGAACGGTCATCCGAACGCCGCTGCGTGCTCAAGTTTACCCCGCGCCCCCACCAAGCTGTGAGGAGGTTTGTTGAGGTGTCTCAGCGTGCTCCGAAAGGGTCCCAGGCTGCGAAAGGGTCCTCGGCAGAATGTCCGGTCCAACCTCTGAGCTCATGCGGCTCTCGCGCCCTGAAGGACGAGCTGGGTCCTGCTCACGCGCCCGCAGTCAGCTTGCCGAAGTTGGCGCACATTCACAGTTTACAGGTTCGCGTCGCTGCTCACAATATAGATATATATATATATATATATATATATATATATATATATATATATATATATATATATATATATATATATATATCATAATTGATTTCATCCGGAGTCATCTCCATGGTCAGCCTATGAAGTTTCTTTTGTTTTAAACATAAGTTGTTCGTCTCAATTTATGTGTGTGCAAGGCCGATGCTACAAGCACGAGTTGTTGCGCTGCACGAGCGTGCGAGCTTCACAGTGAAAATAAAAGCTCAAAGATTGTTTATGTTGCTTCTGCTAAAAGCTCCCACTTGGAAGCGAAACGAAGTAAAGATGTCTAGTTTCTGTTTCGTTCACCTTTAAGTTTTCAAGGCAGCGATCGCAACACGCATGTTGGTCTTGCAATCCTCCCACTCTCCTTCAAGGCATTGCTTTGTTTGCATAACGCTGAGAGATTGTAAGGGGCAGAAAATACAAACGGAACGTCGTAACGTTCCGCAACACGTCGTAATGTTCCGCAACTTTCTTCAAGCTGAGAAAGATCGCGTGGATGTAAGAAATTACCGCGGACCTTATTTTCCCGCGTTCGCGAGCATTTCGCACAGTGCCTGTCTATATATATACATTTAGGCCCTCCATCCACCGGAGAAACTTTCAGTTGTCAGAAGGTTGGCTGATATGGTGTCGATCCAATACAGAGAACGGTGCAAGGACTTGTTCGCGTTCTGCTCTAATGATCTGAAGTTTACACATGACTCATGAGAGAACTTCGGGGGGCTGTTTACAGTTCTGGGATTCAGAGCTTAAATTCTTGGACGACCATATCTGCTGGAACTACGAACCCCGCTTTAAGGAAGGTGTGCTTTCTTTCAACTCCGTCCACAGGTTAGCTAATCGAGGTATTGCCTCATCGCGCTTTGGAGCTGCTTTGAAAAAGGCTCCAGATTAAATGGACCGGAGCTTTCTCAGACAAGTTGATCGGCTGGTGATATGGGGTTTCCGGAAGATGTCCTAACTAGAAGCTTATGGGGGACTAAAAAAATAGAGGCACTGAAAGAAGTGCTCGTGAACACCGGAAAACAAGGCTTGCCATATTTTATTACATAGACGTCACCTTATACAACTTCAATAATAAATCTGCAGAATGTTTTGTGTCAGAGTTATAAAAAAAATCAAAGCCCCAGATGGAGAGAGTGGTGATTTTGTAACTAAGCACAGAAACAAGGTTATTAAACGCAAAACGAGAAATGTATATAACATTCCACTTTCCTGCGAGCGCTCCAATGTGGGCCAAACAGTGCGCTGCATGAATGACCGCGCTAAAGAACATGCAGCCTCCTTAAAGCAGTCACCCTCGGAGCATTTAGAAGTTCACTGTAACCGATGTGAGTGCACTCCACGTTCTCCTGAAGGAGCTGTACTAGGGCGACACAGCGAAAAAACTACCAGATAAATCTCTGAGGCATATGTAATTAAAAGAAAGTGCCCTAATATGTGCGAGGCGAGCCTTCAATGGCCTTGATTGATAAGGATATTTTATTTTTAGAGCATGAGTTTATGAAAGAAAAAAAGTGAAGTGGCGTTCTCAAGAAAATCAAGCCAATGAAGCCACGATCCTTGATCCAGGTGAAGGTAGCCCTTCCTGTTTTAGAGATTGGATTGGAAAACATTTATTTCGTCGAAAAGAGCTGGCTGCTGGAGAGTCATGTTAGGTGGCCGGCAGCCCATGGCTGTCGGCGACCTGGGCGGCCCACTCTATGACCCGGACTTGCGTCCGTGGGTCTGAGCTGGCCAACACGGCCTCCCACCGCTCGAGAGAAGGAATTTGTAATAAATCCACCGGAGGCGGTTCTTTCTTGCAGTCCCATAGGATGTGATCATAAGTGGCGCAAATGCCACAGTGTTTACACTGGGGGTTATACTGACTAGGATACATATGAGCTAGCAGCGAAGAATTTAGAAACGAGCGCGTCTGAAGACGACGCCACGTGATTTCCTGAGCTTTGGTTAAAGATTTGTCCAGCGGGGGGTAAACGCGCCTCTCCAGTTTAAAATGGTTGGTAATGTCATGAAATGAGATGAAGCCGTCTCTCGTAAAATTCGAAGGAGCAGGCGAGCCCACTGCCCGGTCGACGAAACCTCGGGCTACGTTGTGAGCCGCCTCGTTCCCCGGATTATCCGAGTGAGCCGGAACCCAAATCAATTCGATCTCTCTAAGTGGCTGGTTGGCATTCCTAAGGATGCGGAGCAATGTGGCTGAAATACGACCCCTCGCGAAATTGCGAATGGCCAATTTTGGGTCGCTGAATATAACGGCAGCGGCAGTACTGGCTATAGCTAAAGCTAGTGCCGCCTCCTCCGCTGTTTCGGAGGAGTTGGTCTCGATAGACGCGGCTGCTAGCGGGTTGCCGGACCCTTTCACCGCTACGAGTGCAAACGCTCGTTTATGCTTGTGTTCTGCCGCATCCACGTACACCGCATTGGTGTATTGGCCGCACTTGGCGTAAAGGGCGCGAGCTCTTGCCTGGCGCCGGCCTTCGTGGTGCGCGGGATGCATATTCTTAGGAAGTGGTTTTATGATTAGAGCCGTCCTAATCGGTTTTGGGAGTTGCGTCTTTGTGTCTCTGGCTGGAAGTTCACAACACATCTTTAATCGGAAGAGGATAGCCCGACCTGCACTAGTACGAGTGAGTCTCCCCAACTGTGACGCCAGGTGCGCCTCACGTAACTCCTCGAGAGTGTTGTGGACCCCGAGGCCCAGCAATCTCTCCGTGAGGTACTATGAGGAAGCCCGACAGCGGCTTTGTAAGCCTGCCGGATTAGACTCTCGACTTTATTCTTTTCCTTGAGATCCAGACGGAGGTAGGGTATTGAGTAGACAACTCTACTCAGAACAAAAGCTTGGACTAGGCGACAAAGGTCCTTCTCCCTGACGCCCCGTCTGCGGTTGGCTATTCGCCTGATGAGTCGTGCCGACATGTTGACAGTGGTTTTGAGTCTCTCTAATGTTTCTTTGTTTTTGCGGTTTTTTTGCATCTACATTCCCAAGATACGTATTGTAGGTACCTCCTGAATAGGGAGGCCCCCTACACACACGTTTAAGGGGGGTGGAGGGACATAATCCTTTGCACGTTTTCCTCTAGGTTTGTCTCTAAGGATAAAAAGTTCAGATTTTGGGTGCGAGCACGAGAGGCCCGCCCTTTGGGCATAGGTTTCAATCACATCTACCGCCTGCTGCAGGGTACTCTTCACTTGGCCATCATTCCCTGTGGTTACCCACAGTGTAATGTCGTCCGCGTAGAGAGTGTGCTGCAGCCCCGGTATGGCGGCGAGTTTAGAGGGGAGGTTAATAAGGGACAAGTTAAAGAGGAAAGGCGAGAGGACGGAGCCTTGCGGTGTGCCTCTGCCACCCAAGGGAATAGGATCCGACTTGATGTCGCCTACCACGAGTTCAGCGGTCCTGTCCAAGAGGAAAGAACGAATGTATCGAAATACTCGCTCTCCGGGGTTTATGTCAGACAAATTGGATAGAATTGCCTCGTGCGAGACATTGTCGAAGGCCCAGTTAGGTCTAGCCCGAGTACGGCTCTCGTACCTGCCCCATATCCTGGATCTAGAATGTCTGCCTTTCACTGAAGCATAACATCCTGCGTGGAGAGGTTTGCGAGAAAGCCAATCATGGTCGGGGGAAGCAGGTCGCGATCTTCCGCGTAACTCTACGGGCGGTTAAGAATAACGTGCTCCATTAATTTACCGATACATGAAGTAAGGGAGATGGGACGAAGATTCTCAACACAGAGTTTCTTGCCCGGCTTCGGATTGAAAGTTACTCGCGCGTGTCTCCAATCTTGGGGAATCTCGCCCTTCTGCCAGTAGGAGTTCATGAGCTCTGTGAGGGCCGAGACTGACGTGCGATCAAGGTTCCTGAGCATTTTATTTGTCACTCCGTCCGGCCCAGCCGCGGAGGTGGTGCGGAGTTGACTCATAGCGTACCAAACTTCGGCGTCAACAATGTCTGTGTCCATTTCTGGGTTGGGAAGTCCCTGATAATCGGGTAGCGGGCGTCTCTGGGTCGTGTTGAGGTACCGTTGTTGCAGATCAGCGAGGAAGTCTGTTGTAGTACCTTCGTATTGATGTATAAGTCGTGTAAGTTGGCTGCGTTGTGTAAATTTTGTCTGAATGGGGTCGAGCAGATGGCGAAGTAGCTGCCACGTCTTTTTACAACCCAACTGCCCATTCATATTGTCGCAGATTTGGCCCCACTGCTTATCTTGAAGCTCTAGTGTGTACGCCTCGATCTGGCGCTCAAGTTGCGTCATTCGTTTGCGTAAAGTTCTGTTATGTTTCTGTCCCTTCCATCGTTTTTGCAAGCTAAGGTGAGCTTCCCACATGTGTAAGAGTTGGGAATCAGAAACCTGGCCTTGCTCCTCCATCGGCATCTCGACCGTAGTGTTCTTGACGTCGCGCTTGAGGGAGCCAATCCAGTCCTCGAGGTTGGTGATTTCCGTGGGAGCGGTTTGTTCGCGTAAGCGTCTAAACCTAACCCAATCTGTAACACGTGTTTGCGCATGTGTTGACTTGTGTGGTGAAGTGTGAAATGTCGTGGATATGATGTGGTGATCGCTACCTAACGTGAATCCAGTTTTGGACCACTGAGCGTCTCGGATATTCCTAACTAGTGTTAGATCCGGGGAAGTATCTACACTAATGCTGTTTCCAATGCGTGTGCAATCGTGTGGGTTATTCAGGATTGAAAAACCCAGGTTTTGAATAGCCTGCCACAGCTTGGTACCCTTGGGGTTGGTTCTGGTATAACCCCAAGCCGGGTGATGAGCATTAAAGTCCCCCACCACTAGGAGCTGCGATTTAGCCGCCAATTTTAAAGTTCTAATTAGGAGATCAGGCAAGCTGGATCCTTTGTCTTTTGGAGAACTGTACACGTTGAGAATAAAAAGAGTCGCATCTCCTTTCTTCCTAGGTATGAGCTCCAGTAAAGTATAGTCTTCTTTAGAAATATCTATCGTGTGTTGGATCGCTGTAATGTTGCGTTGCACGAAGATAGCGGTGAACGTACGCGACAACGCCGCTGCCGCATACTCTGAGGGCAAGTATGCCTTATAGCCCGGCAATTTCACCGCGCCACTAGCTTCCTGAAGTGCTATCACGTCCGGTGGACTCTGGAGGTTTTGAATGTGAAACTGCAGGTTCCCTCGTTTGCGGCGAAGGCTCCTGCAGTTCCATTGCCAGATCTCAATTTGTTGGCGAGGGGCCATGATGATGAGAAGTGGAAGGGTGAATTGTGGCGAGTCCTACCGCGGGGGACGCTCGCGCCTCCCGATCGGCCTGTCTATCCATCAACATTTGCTGCATCCAAGCATTCATCTGGTTCTGAAATGCCGTGAATTCGGCTGCCAAAGCGTCCATGCGCTCCTACAGAGCATTTATATCCGACCGGAGCTTACTCGGCGCATTGGTCGGCTGCGGGGTGTCCACCTCGGACGCCTCGGCTAAGCGTCTGGGACCTGCGCTCTCCTGAGGGGAGGGCGGCCTTTTTGTTGGGGTACGACTGTTCGTGTCCATCGCATTACTGACAGATGAGGAAGCGCTGCAGGTGGGGGATGCGGACGCGCGAGGTTTCATAGCGGTTAGATGAACCTGTTCCTGAAGAGTTTGCACGAGACGCCGCATGTCGGCCATTTCCTTTTTAAGCGCAGCTACTTCCTGATCGCGAGACTGCAACTGAGCTTTAAGTTCCCTCTGTCGAGCGGTATAAGGTTGGGAGGCCGGATCCGGCCAGCTCATCTTGTTTTTGGAGCGGCTTGCGCTTCTTCCACGACTCGAGCTTCTCTTTCGTTCTTTGCTTGCTGCCCCCATCAGCGGTGGGAAGGAGCTGGATCGATCCCGGGTCTTGCTTCCCCGGCGGGTCATGCTCGACGACCGGGCCCTGGATCTCGACTGGTGGCCACCCCCGGGCTGGACAGCGTCATCTTTCTTCTTGGGTTGATTCCGAACCACGAGGCGATGATTGCAGTTGCGGCTGCCCGTGTTGTGGGCGCCGTGGCAGACGATACAGACGGGTTTGCAGGTAGGCAGTTCACCCTCAGGAGGAGCGGGATGATTCTCGCCTGCATCGGCGGCAGAGGTAGGCTTTGGGCTTGAAGCAGACGTACGCTTCGTGGCCGACTTTCCTGCAGTTGAAGCAAGTCTCGACTCGTGCTCGGTACGGGTGGACACGGAAGAAGCTTCCCCAGTATTAAATCTGGCTGGGGATCTTCGTGCCTTGAAAAGTAATTTGGATGGACTTAGATTGTCCGAGGCGACGGGCATCCACAACGATAACTCCGGGGTTCCGGTTCATAAAACCCTGGCGCACCTCGTCCGGGGATGCTGCCGTCGAACGCTTGGTAAATGACGCCTCGAACAGAGTCGTCGGGCGCCGCCACGTATGACGCCACTTCAAAGTCTCGGCCCTCGATTCGGAGAGTCTGCAGGCTTGCGTACGCCGCGGCTCGCTGGCGATCCGGCGTGCTAAGCGTGAGCGTGTTATTCGTGGGGTTAACACGAGCAGAGTCCTCGGTTTGGGCCACGTCGAACGACACGTGAACTGCGTCGCAAGCGGCGCGTTAGAGTTGACGGGGCACAAAGGTGTTCAAGTTCCAGCCTCGTGGGCGGCACACGATCGTATAATCACTGGCAGGCAGACGTGGAAGCGGAGCCTTCCTGCGGGGAGCAGGCGGCCGTTTCTTTTTAATGGGAGCGTTGGAAGCCGACTTGCCTCCTCCGTGCATCCTCTGAGACGTGCTGGCGGCGGCGGCGTCACCCTTCAGGCGACGAGCTCGGTCTTGCAGGCTGAGAACAGTCTCCCATTCACCAGTCTCAAGCTCCGACGGCCATATGTTTTCACCCTCGACGGTGTTGTCCATTGTAGAAATCACGAGGCAGCCCGGGGAAGTGAGTGCGGGTCCCGGCGGCGCGGCGCCGCGCTAGGCCGGGCGTTAGGCCTAGCTCACGCACCACGTGATCGGCGAAAAAGTCCGCAAAATGGAAAGTAGCGGACGAAACCTAGTAAAACCCGATATCGGCCGGCACGGAACGACGATCCGAATGTCTTCCCAATAGTTACGAGGCCGGGGGCTGACACTATACGCCGGAAACTGGCTGCGAGGCGGGAGCCCATGCGACGCACGTCCGCACAGCTCGGAAGCCAAGCGGAGAGTCGTGTTTTAGAGAAGAACGTGCTCTCTAGCAAAAACCCTTTCCTGGACATGTTCTTTAAGGTAAAAACCCACAAATTACACGTTCCGCTTAAGGCAGAAACAAAATAATGTTTGCTTTTTAAATGGTGCTTTAGCCAATGAGTTTCAAGAACAATTTCAGTTGGGAGTGCGCCGTGTGTTGTGATTCTTCCTTTGATCCTGTTTTTGGCGCCTAAATGTACGTAATGAACCAACTAGCCCGACGCACCTTTTTGTTGAAATTCATTTCTTTTTCAACGAGGTTTTTTATGTTCCTTTGACGGTTTCCAGTTCACGTTTATTCTTGTCAATTTAATTGCAATTTCTTGTTGCCGAACAAAGATGTATACGCTGGCCATTCGTACGGGAAACCTGCAGCCAGAAGTGCTGGCGCTTTTCAATAGCTGTGCACCGTCTGCTTGTCATTCAAATCTTATGTGCAAGCAGATTAGGTCCGAAACATGGAAGCAATTGGAGGAGTTAAGGGAATGTCTCAAGGAATTGTGTTTCAGGGAGCGCCGAAAACGAGCAGCTGCGTAAAAATGGTACACTTCACGTCTTCCGAGCGCCAAGGATGCAACTGAGTTCCTGTGGCAATAACAGCTTACCCGGCTGCCCACAGAACGACCAACCAGAATTAAGAATCAGGGTTGTGTCACCTTCCTAAGGGAGCCTCTCCTGCCAGACATCTGGAAAGCAATACTGGACAAAGGGCCGACGTTCGCTGTGGAACCGAGACTATCGCCACCAGAGAAACGTTCACGGGTCTGAAGGTTATCTGATGAGGTGCCTATCCAGTAGGAGGAAGGGTGCATCGCTCATGGAGGGGATGTGCTTTGCAGCACTTTCGGCCAACACGAAAAGCGCCCTAAGATTTCAGCAATTCTAGATTACTTTAAGAAAAATAATTTCAAGCTCCTGACATCCGACAAGGAAGCCGGCTTCGTTGTCCTTCCACGGGACTCGTTCGTGGAAAAATGCAATCAAGCAGTTCTGAAGAAAACCAACCCGGTGAAGCCAAGATCCCTGATCCAGGTGAAGTTGGGGGTGAAAGAACAGTGCTGTAATTTAGCCCCTCCTATTTTAGAAAAAAAAACTTGCTCTCTAGCAAGAAACGTTTCCTCGGACATGTAGTTCACGGCAAAAAGCACACAAATTAGACGTTCCGTTTAGGACAAATGTAAGGGAAAGGGATACGTGGAAGCTACAGATTTCCACCATTTTCAAAACCCACATATCTAATTTAAAACGGCAAGATAAGTTCTTGGTCCATAACTAAGGGGAAGTTATTAAATATTTGAAAGTAGGGTATACAGATAGTTGTGACGCCTTTTCGATGAACTTTGAGGACGTCTTCTGTTCCGTCCCCCACCGGCCTCTTGTACTTCAGTAAGAAATTGTTTTGAAAGTAACTGGGAAATTGCTTTCCGGAGCTCGTGCGGGCCGAGTGTGGAGGGCTCCATATAACTACTGTCCTTTCATCTTGAGCATACTTTTATCTCCTTTGGTGGTGAGATTTTTGTTTTGCAGAAACAAGGAATCATGCATTGGTTCGCGTGTCGCCCCCGTTCTGTGTGAAAGTTTCTTACCTCTGTGCGACAAATTATACTTGAAAAGCTCGGGGGTGAAGATGTTTTCAAAATTTTCAGATATGTTGACGATAACCACGTCATCGTTCGCCGAGTTAATGAGCTCACGGATAAGGTTGTGGATGAGTCGAAAGACTTTTTCGCGTTCTTCTCCAATGATGTGAAGTTTACACTACGAAGGACATTGGGAGGCAGTTTACAGTTCTTGCATTTAAAACTTAAATTCCTGAAGCCCACACCTGATGGACGTACAAACCCCGCTTTATGAAAGATGTGCTTGGTTTGAGCTCCGCTTACATCAAATTAGTTAAAGAACCTATTGACTCATTGTGCCTAAGAGGTGTTCCGGAAAATAACTGTCCAGATGAAATGAACAGGAGCCTTTTTAATACGTTGGTCGGCTCGTTAATGCGGGTTTTCCGCGAAATTCCTTAGAAGCTGCGGAGGGCCTAAATTAAAAAGGAAATATAGGGTTACTGAGATAAATGCTAGTGAACGACGGAAAATAAGGCCTGCCATAATTTCTTACATTCTGCGATCTCTCACTACTTGAAAAAAGTCGCGGATCGTTACGACTTTCAGGTTGTTTTTTCGGCCCCTTACAAGCTCTCAGCGCTATGCAAAACAATTAGTGCCCCAGAGGGAGATAGTGATGACTGTACAACCAAGCAGAAAATCAAGATTATTCAATTCAAAACCAGAGTTGCATCTGACATTCTTCTTTCCTGCGACGCTCCGATGTGGACCAAACAGGGCGTTGTATGAATGGCCGCATTAGACCATGCAGCCTGGTTAAAGCAGTATGTCTCGGGACATTTAGCAGTTCACTGCAGCCGATTCAAGTGCACTCCATGTTTTTCTCACACAGCGATACTGAGGCGACACAGCGAAAAAAACTACAAGAGAAATCCACGAGGCATATGAAATCAAAAAAGGGGTCCCGATAGGTGCGCAAGCGAGCCTTCATTGATCTTGATTGATAAAGAACTTCTATTTTAGAGCCCATGTGGGCATCTTGGAAATTATGTGCATGTTTTTAAACGGCACTTAACCAATGCGTGTCAAACAAAATATCACTTGTGAGCGCGCCTTGAATTGTCCTCGTTTTTCACAATGTCCTTGCATTTGGCGCTTAAGTGTACGTAATAAAAGAAATGTTTCGAATCTCCGCGCAATTAAATATCTTCATTGGTCAAAATTTATAAAGGTGGCGGGGACCTGAAGGTGCTACTGACCCCCCCCCCCCCCCCCCCCCTTTTTCAAGAAAACTTAGAACCCGTGTATTTCTTTTGCTTTTAGTTAAATAGAACCTCTTGCCACCTACATACAATTCGCTATCAAAAAGTTTTTAAAAAAAGCACTTCAGTGCCCCTCTAACTTGTCACTCACTATGAAATTCCGAGCTTTATGGTGTTCTTTGCGTACGCCGTCATGTTGTATTTTAAGTGGGCATAACCTTGAAATAGACAAGTTCAAGGGAACGCGTGATGACTAAACCTGCGATAGTGAGTATACGTTTCTCACTAACATATTCCATCAGGTACCGTTCAAAATTAATCCCAATATTTCTATGTACAAAGATTTAATATGCTATAACGAAATACACAAGAAATGTATATATCTATCATTTTTATTTCAAGTTCTTAAGTCAATCAAATCAAATCAGTTTATTTTCTGCCACAAAAATACATTCGTGACAAGGGCGCTGGAAAAAAAGCTGCACGTTTGCAGCTTGACGAGTCCCAGCGCCCTAATACAAGGCAGCAGCGGAACTGACATGAATACAAAAAAAAAGAACAGAGTATATAGCAATTACCAAAGAAAAAAATATATGTACATAAACCTAAGTACACATATTTAGAGCTATCTGAAACGTAAATAGTGATTTTATATTACAAAAATGTATTGTATTGTACGATTGTTTACACAGTATATATCAATTCCGTGAGAAAAAAGTAAGTTTAACAATAGCGGTAATTGGTAGCGGTATCTCTGAGTGCCGAAATTTGTTCTAAATGCAGGAAAACGCCAGGGGGGCCTATGATGCGATGGGTAAATGGACTCGTTTTTTTCTAGTTTAGCGAGGTCTAAGATTATGGTAATATTCTTTCTTACACATTGTTGGTAATTTAAAATCCGCGGCTATGCCCTGTAGATGTATATGGAGGTTGGCTAGCTCCCTTTAACATGGTAAAAAGGGATCTTTATGCACCACGTGAGAGCGATCTTCGGCTCCCTTTCCTAAAGGGAGGTTAGCTAAATGTACCTTTATGCTGCCGTGTGAATGGGCACTTAGTTTCCAAACTAACACTACGTAATGTATGCCACTCCCAGCGCTGGGACGCGGACATCGAGAAATCACACTGACTTACTTGATCTCGGAAGCATGACTTGGTGTATATTAGAGACGTCACCAATCAAGAGCGGTGAACGGTCTTGCAAGAACTTGCCCCCGTGGGGCGCCCCAATTTTTCTTGCCTATCGAATTGCCCTGAAGGGTGTGTTGCTTTCTTTGTGCATCGACGGAGTCAGTTTCATGACTCCTGCTTTTACGCAGTTCACGATGATGTACACAATGAATATAATGGAACCATGGACGTAATGACACCTTGGACGTGATAGAGTGGAAATCAAGCAATTAACTAGATTCACCGAGCAGCTGCATCCATCGAGAAATTCCGTCCACGGAGCAAATACATCAATCGAGCAACTGCTTCAAAACGCATGTCAACACATTACCCGAGCCCGTACATCCACCGAGCCATCACAGACGTCCATCGATGTGTTGGCTCGGTTTATGTACTGTTTATGTACTGGCTCGATGAATGTGCTGAATCCTAAAACCAGCCTGGCTCATAAAATTCACACAGGCTGTTCATTAAATGACACACATACGTTGCATCTGTTTTATGCGCCCCTTTCATTTGGTTGCAAAAACAAAGTAAAGTAAACCAAGCGGAAGTAAGCTTAAAACGAACATAGTAATGTGTTTTGACTACGCAGATACACTAAAAGTGCTGTGGCGCACACACAAAAAAAATGTTTTATTCACTTTATTTTGGACGGCTCTTGTAAAATATTTGAAGTCCGATGCATTCTGCCCATAAATCGCTGTGACCAATCTTGGGATTACGCTTGTAAACTTTGATAAACCCGTCCTTTGAACACTTTTGGTGAACTTCAAATCAGCGTTTGAAAGTTGCGCTGTTTTGCGACGAAACACTTCCTTGGGCTGAAACAAAGCATGATAAAGAAATGTTGAAAAATAAGAGTCATTAGCATTTAGAATACTAATATTATTTAACCACTTACTCAATTAACCACGTAAACACAAATGGAGGACGTTGCGAGCCGGCAGGTCAGCGCAGATCAGGTCGACATTTTATACCAGTGCTTTCTCCGCTTGCGTATTACACCAAGACTTGTCTCGTTCCATTCTTCTTTTCAAGCAAGTCCTATTTTTTGAAGACTTAACAAAACAAGTATGGACACACACAAGTAGAGAGTCCCATCTACAGTAGTCTATTAAATTGCTATGAAGAAGAGATATGTCCATCAAGAGAAAAATTGATGTGTGGCTTGAATGCGTTCATTTGTGTTTCACACGTAGTATTTCACTATACAGTAATATCTTGTTAACACACACCCCATTTATATAAATACCCCGCTATATAGACGTTTTCTGAGACAAACTGGATAAATATATGATTTCAGTCACTTTATTATAAACAATTCACATTATAAACGATTTAGAGGGAAACATATCAACGATTTTTTATGTTTAAAAAGTCTATATAAACGAGACTTTACTCTGTAACCAAGAGCCTTTTAAACATTAGTTACATGCAACCGAGTCGGTAGCCACTCACCGGACAGTGAGTTAGTTTTAAGAGCACCAGAAGTTAAAAGAAGCATACGAAATGGTCTGTGTCTTTACAGACATGGATGCTTGCTACTTAGAAGGTCGGCTGAGAAAAGGCTTTAAACCCGGTTACATGTGACTCCTGTATTTACACTGTACTAAGCAAAACGCAGTCAATAGTACACACACACACAAACACAAGATGTAACAAAATGGTTACTCAGGAGTTCCAAACTAATAAATCCTCAAAGTGTCTTAAAAGGTGGTCACCCAACGAGATATGCTTCAAAGGTGGTATACTGGAATCACAAGTGGTCAAAATCAAAACAGGATTCCTCGTGATCATCAGTTGAGGTAGTAAATGTCACAATGTGGTCAGTCAACACGCAGTTCCAAACCACTTGATAACCAACAGGTGTGCCTAAAGGTGGTCACTCAACGAACACAATTTTCAAAAGGTGGTGTTGAATCACTACTGTTCGAAATAAAAAGAGGCTTCTCCAGGATCATGAGGTAATAAATAAATAAACCCATGAACCGTGGTGGCGTGGCATCTAAGGGTCATAAAACGCTAATGGTAACGGCAAAACAAATAGGTCACAGGTGGTCGGTTTGTCAAAAACAGCGGAGACACTATATCTTTTGCATACATTCCGAAACAGCACGCGCGAAGTCACGTGCGCTCCTCCTTGCCACCGCAGAATCTACTAGGTGACAGTGAGGAGAGCGAGAGGGTACAGGGGTTGCTCGCTTGCCCTGACCCGCTCGCCCCCGCCCCCAAATCAGCCTCTGTCGCCTGCTAGGAACGGTTATACTTAACGTTCCCGGCACTCCTTTCGGCCCTTGAGACGGCGCTGCACGCTATTCAAACGGTCTATTAAGGTTTCTCCATTGCACACTCGAGGATTTTCTTTGTCCTGTTGTCAATGAACAGGGCTCATTCGCCGACGTTAAAGCCTTGCTCAGGTAGGTGAGCATGTGACTTGATCGGGCATCTACAGTTCTCTAGAGTATACACACCCGAAGAAATAGAAGACGTGGAATAGCCACCGAATATGTCGTATATCGCCACAAAGCCTTTTTAGCAACAGGCTCAAACAATTTCGCTTCACAGGCACAAATATTCCGTTCAGAAACGCCCCTATGTTTATCACGTCATGGCGGGGCGTTGGTGCTGAATTTTAAACTGAACATGTAGAGATGGTTCGTCTCTCGCAAAACAGCCTCCTGTGCATGCACATTACCCACAAGTTGTGTAGGCGAACACGCCTGTATGTTCATAAACAACGATTTAGTGTGTGCAAGACTTCATCGAAGGTTTCCAATTGTTTTTTTAATGATTGTCTGTGAGCTTGTTTCTTACAAAATACTTACCCGGTGCGTAGTCGTACGGCTTTGGAGCGTACTTGGGTGCTGTGGAGGTGAAGACATATTGTTTTAATTGGGAACTTACATTTTCTCTAACGAAACTAATGTCGTCTGGCAGTTTCGTTAGCTTATCCCATATTTTACTAATATTAATGTATACACATTGTACCTACATTGCCTCGTGTGAATCACTGTGTGTGTGTGTGTGTGTGATTGTGTGAGGAGGAGAATATATGTATTGACACGAACAATCAATTTGCCTGTCTGTTTTATAATGACATACATCAATGTTTCTGAAATTATCACAGCGGGAAGAGACCTAGAAAGTCTCCAAAAAATATGCAGTTTTATCAATCGATGCCATTAAAACAAATCAAGTATTTGCTGTTTTATTTTTGATTTGAAATATTCCAAATCTAACTTGAGATCATTTAAGAATAAAGCCATTTTTTCATTATTAGTTTTATTTTTTTTTTTGGGGGGGGGGGGGGGGAGGGTGGGGGCGGAAAGGGCTGTTCACTGTGGCCTTCAGCCCTGAAACGTTTTCCGAATGTGGATAAATATTTCGTTAATTTCCAATACCTGTATTTCACAAGGAGAGTTGCAAAATAGTGAGTTGACTGAACATTCCTGGAGGATTCAACTGCTAGTGAACACCATGAACGTACCCGAGCAAAACAGACCTCTCTGTCCGTTATTTTTCCTGTTTCTTTCTAGTAATTCTTAGATTAAAAACAAATCGCCAATATACAGAGTTTTTCAGCTAACTTGCTCCAAGTCCTTAAAATAGGCTGTTGCACCATATGCATGCCAAACCAACGCAGTATTGTTGACAGTCCTATTGACCAAGTGAGGAATATATTTACAATGTGCCAAATTGGCTTATTAGCGCAGAATAATTAACAAGCCTTCGGATACAAATTGGTTCGCAGACCCTCCAATACAAAATTGTTAAGTGTGTTGAGAAGTTCAAAAATATTCCATCGTGTCGTTTCCATCAGGGTAGCCGTGTGTATCTTGTTTGTTTAGCTTTAAATAAATCTCAGGAGATTAAAAAGGGTCGAGGTACGCCTAAGCACTTCTTATGAGTTGTGAATGCAAAAGCATGAATGTCGTTCTTGAGCGCGTTCTCGCGAAGTGGTCGCGCCACGCTCCGGAGTAGGCTCGAGCGGGCTCTCTCAGGGAGGCTCCGCCAGCCAAACGCTTCCTTCTCCCGGCGCGCTCTGGCGCGGCTTTATCTGGCACGGGCACGTAGCGCCATGGGGTGGCTCTGCTGGAAATTAACGCGCCTCAGCCAATGGGAGCCTCCTTACTTGAAAGCCGTGACGCGTGCCAACCAGTGGGAGCCCTATCCATCAGATTTCAGCTTCACTTGGAGGGGAATTGATTTGCCGTTTGGTTCTGCTATTTGCGCGGCTTCAAAGCTGGGAGCCTTCAGATCGTTTAGCTTCCGTTTGGCGCGGTAGCTGATGTCGTCGGCTCGCTCCATGCTACAGTTGACGCTTTTGGATTAAAAAATAAAAAAAAATATCCAACGTGAATGAGAGAATTAGGATTGCAATCGATAGAGGGGTGGTCGGAAACGACATGATCGGGTGGTTCTCTGCATGCGTTACAACTTTTATATTGAATGGTTTGTGCACAACTCAATATTTAAAAGTTAGCTAATTATTGATCTAATTAGCCAGTTTGTCGCGTCGCAAAAATATTTGACTCGCTCTGTAGGACTGTGGAAATTGCTGCTTTGGTTCCACACGCCCAGCAGCTTTTATTAGTCTTGGCACAAATCAGCTGAAACAGTCTGTACGTTTAAAAATATATATTTATAACGACTACTACAGCTGTTTAAAAATGTGCTCAATAGAACTACCGCATTAAGTGCATGTTTAGACTCGACAAACGAAATACACGTCCATGGGTTGTTAGCTCCATCTCATAACAGAATAGTCTCATCCGGAAGATTTTTCTATGTTTTTTTCTCTCTCCAATTACGAGAATACTTTTACGTAAAATTCTCCGCACACGTATTTTTTTAGAGTTATCTCGTAAAGCTTTTCTAAATGCGAAAGATTGATTGTCTTTACTTTCATTGTCTGGTAGGAGATTCTCAGCCACGCAAAAATAACCTGGCTGCTATTCAAGAGCTTGTTACGCGATTTCTAATTACAAAATCGGCCGTCTCAGTGGCATTTTTTCGAAGGTCTTTTCTAACTGCGTATCGTTTATAGGGACTCTATGCGCTCCTCTCTCGCACGAAGTAAGAAGGTAACCGAAGGGAACTTTGCGAGAGTTTTGTGAATATATAAATTCGGTGCGACAGCGTGGCATCACAGTGCCGTGAAACGTCATGGTTTCACTTGACGTTCATGTGTCGCGTGACGTCCCCGTGTCATGTGATGGCATGGTGTCACGCGGTGTCATGTTTTTGATTGATTTATTGAGTACCTACATCGCCCGGTGGGCTTTACTGTAAGGGGACAGAAATAGTTATAGAAAAGCGCACATACAGCGGAAAAAACAAAACAAAAATTACCAAATCACACGGGAGAAGCATGCCAAAATATACTACCATAATATGAGAGCACGGTCAACAGCAAGCACAGGCCGAACAATGGGAACCGTCAGAACAAACTATAATTAAATGATTTCATCAAAAAATGATTGAACGTTGGGAAGATCTACCAATGAGTCGGGCAGCACGTTCTAGTCACTAATATTTGGGTGAAAATAAATATTTTAGCCCGTCAGTACGTGTGAAAAATTATATTTTTATTGCTAGTCCAAAGAGAAACATGATAAGTGGCAAATAGGAATCTTGATTTTTCTATCCCGATGCTACCATAATATAGATTATGCGTAAACGTCAGACGGAGGCACCTTCGTCTCAGTTGTAAATGTTTCCGTCCGCGTTTGAGCTTTAATTAAGAGATACTATATTAAAAATTATAGTTATTTAGCACATATATCGCAGCTTAATTCTGCCTTTCAATTTAATTCATACATATTTGCGTGTGCGGGTCCTACATAATACAGGCATGTTCCAGATTTGGAAGGACGTAATAAAATTAGAGGGTTTCTTTTGAGTGAGCTGAAACTTTTCTGAAATTGCAATTGCTTCGCGTGATTATTTCATCTTAAAGGGGCCATGAAACGAATTTTGGGCTGGGATGAATGATTTTAAATTGGGACTTTACTAATCGCATATCGTTTAGTTGGCCAAACGAAAGAGGGTAGAAAGCCAAAAGCCAGCTTTTCGGTACGAAAATTTGAAAATATAGCGGACTATTTTGTACCTTCTTTCCTTCAAAAGCTCTCCGCCTTTTCACTATGATACATCCGCGGTTCCCAAAGCGCGTCAGCGGTGCCAACCTGACGTCAGCCGAGCCCAGCTCACGCATTGGACACGAGAACTGCGTCACTCGGACGTATGCGCTCGTCAACAATCAATCCGTCGACGAATATTTGGATTCGCGTTCGTGGCCAATGAGTGCCCTGACGGAACTTATCGTCACTTGCGAATGACAAGTTCTATGGTGTGCATAAAAAGCACGGTGGAAGCTAGGAGTCATCGCACCGGTGCCGAAGAATGTCACGACGACGTGATCTCACAATTCGCATTTGAGTTGAGGATTAAAGCTAAGGAGGAAGAAGTAGGAAAATCGTTTCATGACCCCTTTAAATAAGCGGTTAGGTGAAACCCGAGATATATGGCCTCAGTACTAAGTTCCAAGGGATGTCTGTTTTGTTTAAAAACGGCCTATACAATTTTACGTTTTCTAGTGAATCGAACATGAACACATTTGGATACATTAAGATACATTTTCCATTTATCACACCACTCTGCGGTCTTTTTTAAATCACTCTGTAGGATTTCAACATCGTCGTCGTCAGACACGTCTCTGTATAAAACGAAGTCGTCAGCATACAACCTGATGATAGATGTACTTTCCACGCGTGATACCATTAATAAAAACTAGAGAAAGGACAGGGCCTAAACCAGAGCATCGTGAAACACCTGAAGTCACTTCTAAATACAATTAATGAACTCTATTTATGATGACACGCCGTTTCCTACCGTGGAGATAATTGAATAACCAATGCAAAATATTTACATCGATGTTTAGACTGCGTACTTTATGCAGTAAAAAAGGAGTGATTAACTACAGGGTGTCACAAAAGAAAATTTACACGGTCTTTTTTACCGCAAAAATAAACTAGGCATCGCCGAACGCTCATTCTCCGCCCAAAGGTAGCGCTAGAGGTCACAACCAGATGCCAAAGTTTCAGCCCGATCCGATACCTTATTCAAAAGTTATAAGTGATTTTCTGAAAATTTTAATGAGAAAATGGAGCCCATTTTTGCCCGTTTTCGGTTTCTGGTGCCATAGAGCCCCATGTGTTCAAAAACTCCGTCGGCCGCCATTTTCCCATTGAAATGTTCCGAAAATCAGTTATAACTTTTGAATAAGGCACCAGATCGGGCTGAAACTTTGGCATCTGGTTGTGACCTCTAGCTCTACCTTTGGGCGGAGAATAAGCGTTCGGCGATGCCTAGTTTTTTTTTTTTTGCGGTAAAAAAGACCGTGTAAATTTTCTTTTGTGACACCCTGTACATCAAAAGCTTTCCAGAAATCCCCCAAAAATACATGGTCTCACCTGACGCCGTAGTGTCTTGTAAGGACTCGGTGCAACGTGACTCGACACGACGATTTCACGTCATGGCGTCATCTGACGTCACGTAATAAGGAGATATGGCGTCCGGTCACGTCAAATGACCTCGTAACGTCACGCTGTCACGTGACGTAATGGTGTAACGTGCGCCACGATGTCACGTGACGTCATAGGAGCGCGCGAAGTACGATAAGACCTATATTATTACGCATATAGACAATTGCAAGGGGGCCATTTTGGCGCCGCCATGTCTCTGCTCGCGCGGGCAAGTGCGTGCCATTACAAGCTCGCCAAAGCTGCGTTCACGCGAACCCGGCACATGATTTGATGCATGGAGAGACAGTGAGGCGCCATGCTCGCAATTGAAACTGACGTCATCGAGGCACGTGACACTGACGTCATCGAGGCTACGTTTCACGTATACAAAATGTATCAGATCGGCCCTTTAAATGTTAGGTATTCAAAGAGTTTGTGAAGAGAGCGAACGGTTTGACTCACCTGGATCGTTAGCACCAACATACGCGGCTGTCCCTTCGGCTGTTAAGCAAAAAGACAAAGATAGCAAGGCATTGTTCCTGTACTCACTCTCCACATGAAAACATCGTCAAGTATCTTACTTATTATAATCATCCGTGCTTTTTCCCCCTCGTAAACATTGCCATATTTTTTTTTTTTCATTTTTAGGCGCTGTTTACAAACAATTCCTTGTTTTTTTCACACCAGGTTTGCGCACACTGCGCGTGTGCACAAACCGCCTGAGGCGGAGCTCCGCCTGCACATGGGCAGTGCCGAAAGCAGCGGCACCGCTGGGCCGTGACGTCAGAGCCGGATGTTGAACTACAGTCACGGACAGCTTTCGAAAGGCAGGGCGTGGCCCATCGCGACTCCTTGCTTCCTGGTTCGCTCTTGGTGCTTCTTAGCGCAGTCTCTTTGGCTGCCGAGAGACGATACTTGACACGAACTGCCTTTCCCAAGCTGACTAGAGACGAATCCCTGCTTTAAATATTTAAATAAAAAACGGGCTTTTTTTTTTTTTTTTTTTTGCCCCGACACTTTTTACCACTTCAAAAAAAGCCGGGTGTGATGCCTCCGAAGTGTCTTATTATAGCGGCAAATCATGTCACGGCCGGGGCGGATGAGGATGTCCAAGAACGCATTATGAAGCGAGAATCGCGAGCTTGTTTCACCGGCTTCCTTAAAAGGCAGCTGGAATTCATCTTGCAAAAAAAAATGAGATAGAGGTTGATTCGAGCGTTGTTTTATCCCATGAATCGGAATATCGCATTCGCTTTCCTAGGAACTAAAAACTCGAAAAGCATGAGCACCAGTCTTTTTCCGCTCTTTTTAAAAATAGAAGGAGTGCGCGTGCGTAGCTTTGATAGGCGCTGCTGATGCGCGAGAGCGGAGATTCCGAAAACTCCTTTTGTTACATAACGCTCTGGGAAAGAGGGCCTTCAGCGGTACTTTGAAAAGGACTTTCTGCAGCCTCCCTGCACCAAATTAAAAAAAAAAAAAATAAGTTCGATATTTGAGGTCCTGGAGATCGAATGAAGACGATTTAAGTTTGTTTCTCCGAGCACGAAAGAGCGTCATCTTTCCTTAAAAGGGAATCGGGTCTGTATATTAGAAAACTTAAATCGTCTTCCTTTGGCCTCCAAGACTACGAATATCAGGATTGTATTTTAAATTGACTCGTCAAATAGCCACAGCCGCACTTAAAACATTGCGCCGAAGCCCCTCCTTTCTAGCGCGTTCGTTGGAAGGAGGGAATCGGGAAGTAATATACGAAGATGTCGACATTTGAGTGCCGTCTACGAGCCTTACCTGAGCAGCCAAGCACGCCTCGCGAGTTCCCTCACAAGCGGCAAGCGCGAGGCGGTTGAAACATGTGGGTATAACCTCACACCCAGCGCATGTTTTTTTTCGGCTTTTTGCCCGTCTGTTGATACGCTCGGGTCAAAATTTCCTTCTTTCTTCAAATTCACGGAACAAAAATACGCTTCAAATCACCTCTAACCCGTCTTTTTTATTTATTTAAGAACGTCTTCAGCTTCCCTATTGACAGGGACACTGAAAAAGAAACCTGTGAGTTAACTTTCCTGCAGAACAAAGAATCAACCAATCTCGGTGAACATTAAAGGTGCTCCAGGGAATAGCGAAACTGAGAATACGATTAGATTTGAAAATTAGCAATGTGCGCAGGAAGAATGAGAGACAAAAATGTCACGCACAATGTCCCTGCACATATCGCATTTTGTTTATGTCTTTGTATTGATAGCTCCGTCGTTTGCTGGGACTCATTTATAGTTCCCAATGACTGGCTTTTTCGAGTTCTGCAGAAAACTGAACCCAGGGACCTCTTCTTCGAGGGCATATCTAGATTTATTAGCTAAGCGTGACCTATTATTCTGAGGACACTCCGGAAGTAGCTCTTGCGATACTTTTGAATTTACGCGCTTTTGATAAAAAAAATACTTTTCATTTGTGTTTACATTTAAATTAGCCTTTTTGGGTAGAGGGACGGGTGGCAGGAGCAAGATCTGAATAGAAACCACTGAAAATGTTTCCGAACAAATACATTTTTTAGTGAAGCTCAAGTCATGTAGAAAGCTTGAAGTAAATAAACAGGAGTAAACCTCCTTGAAGAGACCGCAATAGAACGAGAAAAGAAAATACATTTCGTGCATATCGAGGGCGGTATTGCCACGCGCGTCTCCGAGCAAGCCCGTCTGTGGCCGAATGATTATCGTGCTTGAGATCTACGCCTTTTTTTACGTTTTTGTTATTTCTGTAAGCACCTTTTTGTTATTTCTGTAAATGTCGCGTTCTGGTAAATTCGAGAACCCTGTTGCGTTTTTGAGGTCCAAATGTTCTACGCGTCGAACCTTCTAAGGATTGTTCCGGATACCCACGCGTGTACATAAAGGACCTCCGTGTGGCGAGCCGGAGTCAGTCTCGCTCCAGCGCTCAGTCCTGCTGTCACGCCTGCATCGATGCCTGCGATGCTAGGCTACTCCTATTTTGTTTTGGTCACAACTTCGCACCATTAAACGTTTAGTTTCCTTCACTCGTTCGTCGTCTGATGGTCATTTGAAAAATATGACAAAAAGGCAGCAACGAGTTCTGGCGTTATTTTAATTGTTTTATATTAATATTACTGATCGAGTTATCTTTCTGACAAACGCTTGAGAAAAACTATTCACGTTGTTTATTTCATAAAGAAAAATAAACTCACCAATTACGACCGTAAGAACGGCAATCGCCGTGATGGCTGCAACCTTCATGATGAGAGATGGGCTTGTTTAGCTGAAATTTAAAAACGTTTTCAGTTCGAACATTATATTTCTTCTGCCCATTTAAACCTCTTAATACACTTTCGTGATTTGTATAACTCGCAGAAGATTTCTGCTTTTGTCTTTTTTTTTTAAATTCAAGACATCTGTACCTCATTATAAACACTTTGATAAAACAAAAATACATTAAACGCCAAGGTATGTTCCGGGCTAAATTGAAATAAGAAGGATACAACCTGTCAGGATTACAGTTAACTTTTTCGAAACCAGAGAAACAAACTTTGCAGCGAGCCTCCTATAAAAATTTATTCAATCGTCGGGCTCAAAATAAAATTACTGACGCTGACAAAATAAAACACACATTTGGGAGGGACAACCAATCTTGCAGCGTCAGTAATTGTTAAGCCAACGCGCTCCTTGGCTCAATTTCAAAATACAGTCTAGTTTCATTCTGACAATGCGAGGCCACTGTTAAGGTAATTATCTTTAACCCTTCACTAGTTTCAGTGCGAGAAGGGGCAGCAGGTGGAAAACGTGTCAACATTTCATAGGTATATAGTAACTTTGATTGTACACATGAACGCATTTGTTTCACTTGCCGCTAGCGTTATATAAAAAAACATATTTTCAACTACTATAGCATTTAGGGTTAGAGAAGGGTCTGATAATAAGGAACCAAATAGATTATGACATGGTGAAAATTTGTTTCCTTGTTTGCTCAAAATGTGACCTATATTTATCCGGAATGACTTACCAACTGTCCAACCGTATGACTCGCTGACCTATGCCGTGACTGGCTTCGAAACGCGTTCTCTTATAGCCCTGGACGTACAGGGATCATCGACCGCGGAGTTTGGAGTACCGCCGGGACACATGCGTCACTCGTCACACATGTGGCGCTTTGGAGCATCGTGTCTGCATGGCGTTGATTTATTTGCCTTAATTTGTTGGGAAACGTATTTACAACTTCCCGGAATCGCTGGGGGCAACAACCTACCTTTCTCATTGTCGCACTAGCTGAAAAACACACAGAAAGCCAAGAAGAAAAAACAAAACGCGAAGGGCGAAAGTTTGTATTGGGTTACTGACCCGAAGTTTCAACTTGCCATTATCGTTTCGTTTTTTTACTCGACACGGCGTCAACATCCGTGTGAACGTATGGGCACACGCAATATTAGCGCGCTATTCCATACATTCCTGTTATTTTATTTCAACCGACTTTTTTTAATTGTACAGTCGGAAGCGCCCTGCGTCCCCAGTTGGCATGCTAGGCGGTTCGCCGCGTAGGGTTCATCGAACTCAGGATCCCTACTTCCGCTATAACATGCCTTACATGTTTTGTGAGCTTGTAGGTTTTAATGTGGTTATATTTATTCTAGCACAAAGTATTGACTTATATATATTGTTTTTCCGCTGATGTGTCCATAAGAATAAAGCCTCGGTGGTTTTACAATAAGAATGTTCAAGGATCGCGTAGCTAAATACCCATTTGTCAATATAAACAGTTTTGTTTGTAAATTTTTTAAAATAGCTGTTATTCATTCTTGGAAATAATGTGCGTTTGCTAAACAGATCATGAAAGAGCTCTGAAATATTGTTTTTAAACATTAAACAAAAATAGCCGCTTGATTAAGAGGTTAAATTAAACACAATTGGAAATAGTGATCTTACACGTAAAAGCTACAAACTTTTAATTTCCTAATATGAGTTCACCTGTTACGCAGTTGCAAGCAATAATACGAACATTTTGCAATGCGAATCGAAACGAGGACATTTAAACAAAAGTAAACGTAGAATCTTTTCAAGGAGTAGCTGAAAGAGTTTTCGAAAAGCGTTTTGGACTTTTTAGTAAGTTATCATTCCTAGAACAGAAAATATTGCACTCAACAGAACGTTTTTATTGTATTTGCTTTTTGTTAAGATAAACATGAAGGCACTATATGCCTTTTTAGACGTAATGAATACATGTGAGCATAAAATGGAATATAGACCTAATTCCCAAAAGCATTTGACGCTTTGAACGTCACAAAATTTCAGCAATCATTGCCTTCGTTGATCACTCAATTCTATTACATTCACATTTTACATACTGTGTTCCCAATTGCAGAGTAATAACGAATTCGCAGTGAAGTTTGCGAAAACTAATGAACCGAAAGGAATATAAGACACAAAAAGTTATTTTTTTAGAGTAGAGCTATCTGACTCGTTAGAAGGGGCTAGGAACTTCCTTTAAGATCCTCAAATTGCCTGTAACATAGGTCTACTCCAAGCACCTCCCCCCCCCCCCTTTTCTTTCTGAATGTTTATACATATCTTTGCTGGGCCTATTTTATCTAGTCGATTAAAAAAAACATAAAAAACATACTCGAACATTCTTCCTTTTCACGCATAAATAAATTCTAAGCGTGTTGCAATGTTTGCCAATCTTATCCTACCAATGCCGTTCCAAGTGTGATCCTCACCAGTGTTGTGCACGTTCCTCAAAATAAGGAACGAAAGCTCGTTCCTCGTTCCTTCTGATTTTTGGAACGCATTCCCGTCACAAGTTCCATTTGTGAAAAAGGAACTCGTTCCCGTTACAGTTTAAAAAATGGAACGTATCGTTATATGTGCGTTACATTTGTATTTTGATGATTGCCATATTCAATTAGATCAAACAAAGTTGTTTTTGTTGTTTTTATCTATCCCATCAAATGGCCACATACGAATTTGAATGCCGTAATGGAAGGACACTGGCAGAAGAAAACAAGCGGAAACAAGGTTTCATTTGTTGTTATATTCACCTTTAAAAATTTCAGCTTTGGGCCATATTCATCTTTCTGGTGAGCAATTCAGACGAGCGAAATCTACTGTTACCCTACGTTGTACGAGTGTTTTACAGCAACCTCAAACGTTTCAATCTAACAAAGTCCCTTGTCCGAACTTAACAACACTTGCTTCTCGACCTTCTTCGCTTGCTCGAAGACGAGCAAGAAGGAGGTAGGGATTATGCAAGGCCAGTCTTGAAAACTGCCAGTTCTTCGAGAAGGTTGGATTTGTTGTTCAGCTTTAAGGTGGGGGGGGACAAGGGGTGAAAGAATGAAGGTTAATTTTTGTGTATATTTTAGGGGACCAGTGTTCGAAATACAAGGTTGCGTTCGATGTCTGGTAACCTGTTTTTCTATTGTAACTGTAGGCCTCTTTGTGAAAGTTCATGTGATGGTTGTAGTCGGCCTTAGATTTTTGGGTGTATGAGGACTCGTGGAAGCAAAGAAAGTAGCTGAGTTTTAGACGTCCCTCTTTCTGTGTCTTTTCCTTCGACTTCAAGTTTTCGTGTTTTTTTTTACCGCAGTATCGGCCAATAAAAAGATGTATCAATGTCCATTAGCTCTCCTGCACCCAACTGTTACCAAGCGAGAACCACATAAAATAAACACTAAGTAACAAAAAAAAGTTCACGAGACTGCTCTTTGTAGTGATAGTTTTCATGCACTTGAGAATTTCCTTCTTAGAAATAAATTAAACATTATCCCACTGGACGAAAAAAAAGAACGACGTTCCTTCTTCCGTTCCAGTAAAAATGTAATGAGTTCCCGTTCCAGTTCCACCGATGCAAAATAGAACAGCGGCGTTCCTTCGTTCCTTCGAAAAGGAACGCGTTCCAGGAACCCAGTTCCTTGGAACGCCGTTCCGTACAACACTGATCCTCACTGACCAAACCTTTCCTAAAGTAAGCAAATTTGACGACCCTAAAAGTGTTACTAAGCACGATACTTGGGATAGTTGTGATTGATAAATTAAAGTTTTGGACCCTCAGAAACAACTCTAACATCGCCGAAAACAACTAAACTCCAGTGAAAAAAATGGTTAATGAAGAGGCGAGCTGGTGTAAGTTATACATGATGATTGAAACCTGAGACTGTGGTTTGAAAAAAGGAGAACTCGTGAAAAGAAATAAAACGAAAGTAAAGAAAAATAAAAAATAAATCTGTCTTCCTCAAAAGTGGCAATTTCTTCTTTCAGACAACATTGAAAATCGCTACATTGATCGAAGGGGGAGGGGGGGAAGGGGGAGGAGGGAGGGGAGGGAGGGGGAGGGCTACTAGGTTGTCACATCTGGTTTTGAGCTTAGCTTATCCTTGATTTACTTGTGTTATATGTTTTGTATTATAGCTGGCTTAATTTTACGTTTCGCGTTGGAACATGTGCGTAGCTGGAATTTTACACTGCTTTTAAGTTCGCTTTGTGCCATATATTTTGTTCCGTGGGATTTCCGGGTCTTGTCAGTTCGTAACTATCGTTTCTACCTCGTAATCATAAACCTATGGTAAAACAAAAATTAAGATTTTAATGTACAGTTTTGTACTGTATTGTTTTGTTTCATCACATTAAAAACAATAACGACAGGAGGATGAAAAAAATTACTTATCTTGCTCCACAATGGTTCCACAATGGGTTGGGTTCCATGGCGTGAAGTTGTTGTGTAGAGAAACAAGAAAGGCAACCTCAAATTTCAGTAGAAAACAAAACAGCCAATTAACAACATTGAATAAAATCCTTAGCATCACTGGAAAGTGTGGTTGACTCATAAAGAATAAAAACTCTGAAATGGACGAGGGCGAGACATTTACAATGCCTTCAGCGAGCAAATACACAATTATAGCATGCCCATCGCAATACGAAACGCGCATTAATCACCGGGGAATTGAAGAAAAACCAAAATACAAAAAAAAATTCTAGAAAATGATAAACATGAAGACAGGTGAATTTAACTATTTGTTTAAAACAAGAACATTTAAGAAGAAAACTGAAGAAAATTGAAGGAGGCCTTTTCTAGGATAACTCTGGCGTGAGGAATTCCAGCTCTTTTGTCAGTTACGATAACGAAGATTCTGTAATATTGTCTGTACATTCTTGATATTAAATGCTTCAATTATTTCTCGTCCATGCATGTGCTTGTGTGAGCCAAGCACTGTAATGTTTTCATACAATTTTTTTTTCATATTTATATATTTGTGCACCAAAGAGGAGACCTGCATGGTTGATTTTGGGCACGTAAAATAAAATTAAAAAAAAAATAGCTAGGTGCGCAATCTCGATGTGCGAGGCGTGCAATTCGCGTTTCGACAAGAAATGGCCCGTGCCATCGTTTAGCGAGTGAGGTTGAAAGTCCTTGGCTGGCGTTACTGAGTGGGTGAGTCCGTCGGAGAACTAGATATCTGACAGAAATTCAACTTTCTCCGGCCTTTATTACATTGGTTTCGATGTTGTGATTGTGCTACTTCAATATTCCCTGGGCCGTTGTCGTTGTATTTCGGATATTATCGCGGAGTCTTTGTGCAAACCTTGATTGTGATTGGCGCCTTTGAGCCACTGGGGCAAGCACTAAATTGTTGTCTAAGGCGAGTTTAACTTCCCGACCAAACTTGAATCGTGCTGGTGTGAATCCCGTAGTTCGGTTCTCTGTGGTGTGGGTAGCAAAGGCCATCTCTGGGATATAAGAGTCCCAGTCACAGTGTTCGTTAGTGTACAAAATGGCCATTGCCCGGAGGTCGTGGGCTCGGGCTTCCGGTTGGGCGCCAAATGTGGACTCGGAAAAGTATACTGACTCACACGGTGCTCAAGCTCCTACTGCCGCGCGTGCCCGCCCATCACCCGGTTGCTATAGTCGGTTACAAGGCAAGAAGGTAGGAGAAGCTCCTCCCATAATCGTGATGCGACTGTTTGAAATCCATCCGCAGTCGAAAGAATAGTTCCCTGGAAACACCCCTTGTTCCGCTTCAATGAATAGATAATGGCTACAGAGTGATGCCAACTTGTCTCCGACCCGACCCCCCCCCCCCTTTTTAAGAAAGCGACCTTTGTATTCATCGGAGAGGAAACCGAGCCCCTGAAAGTGGCCTTTGTATCCATCGGAAGGGGAAGCTAATCCCCCAAAGTCGTTTTTGTTTCCATCGGAAAAAAAAACGACTTCTAATCTCCCTCTCGTGGCTTCCACAACGCTAAGTGAAGGTCGAAAGATAAAGCAAATATTCAAAGCAAGGCAAACCTCTCCCGCGTTGGCCACGACTGTCACGGAACGATGGGACGCTATTGGAGTGGCGGAGGATTGGCCGGGCCGGGATAATCTTATTGTCATTCCTCCTCAATATATATATATACTCGCACAAACCACATATGTGTAGCTTTCACGGATTTTTGTAAAACAAATCTCTAAGAATAAAAAAAAACGGTATATATATATATATGATATATATATATATATGTGTGTGTGTGTGTGTGTACCGTGTTTTTTTTATTCTTGCAGATTTGTTTTACAAAAAGCCGTGAAAGCTACACTTATGCGGTTTGTGCGAGTGAGTTATACGCCCAGGGGGACATTACGTAAGTGGCTAATCTTTGCGATAGGGCGGCTGATTAATTAAAATTCACTAATTAACTTTTTAATGAGTGAAAATAGACATATGGTTCCAATTAGAAACTTGCTGAGAGTCGTCCAAAACCCCTTAAATCAGTAATTTTTATAAAGATTTTGAGCGCGCGTGAAGCGCAGTAGTGCGCTGAAGTTATCACTCGTGGAGTAGGTACAAGGCTGGGGCTAAATAAGAGACGGAAAAATTGCGCGGGCGCATTACCGTTCCACGTAGTCACTGACCACTACTCGCCCTGCTGGCTTACGAACCTCAAGGACCCTTCAGGACGCCTAGCTCGATGGAGTCTCTGACTACAGGAGTTCAACATGACCGTGGTCTACAAGTGAGGCCGCAAGCACACCGACGCCGACTCCCTGTCCAGAGCCCCAGTCGAGACACCTCCCGGCAGCAGCGACGGCGATGACGACGAGTGTTTCCTGGGCGCACTGATCCCCGATGAGATGGCAAGACGTCAACGAGACGATCCTGAGCTGCGCGCCCTAATAGACCACCTGGAAGGGCGCGGGGGTACTATGCCACGTGTTTTCTCACGAGCTTTACCGACCTTCGCCATTCGACAAGGTGTACTCTATAAAGAGAACTTCGGTGACAACAACTCGCCGTGGCTGCAGGTAATCCCGACCGACCTTCGAGAGGAGATCTTTCAAGCCTGCCACGACGACCCGACGTTCAGACACCTTGGTTACAGTCGGACACTGGCCCGTATTCCTGAAAAGTATTACTGGCCCAAGCTCCCCAAAACCGTCCATCTATACACTCAATCATGCCACGAGTTCCAGCGACGAAAGAAACCTCCGACGAGGCCGGCCGGTCTCCTGCAGCCAATTCCTCCGCCTACTACACCTTTCCAGCAGATCGGAATGGATCTACTTGGCCCTTTTCCGCCGTCAACGTCAGGAAACCGCTGAATCATCGTCGCCACAGATTTTCTCACGCGGTACGCCGAAACGAAAGCCCTTCCTTCAGGGACTGCTGTGGAAGTCGCCAAGTTTTTCATTGAGTCCATCGTCCTCCGGCACGGCGCTCCCAAAGTTCTCATTACAGACCGTGGATCATCGTTCATGGCTAAGCTGACGCAAGAGATTCTTCGTCTCAGTAGCACCAGCCACCGCCGAACCACTGCGTACCATCCGCAGACAAATGGACTAACGGAAAGGCTAAACAAAACTATCGCCGACATGATCTTCATGTATGTCGAAGTAGAGCGCAAGACGTGGGACGAGGTGTTACCCTACGTGACGTTTGCTTACAACACGGCGGTGCAAGAGACCTCAGGACTAACACCGTTTCAGCTTGTGCATGGCCGAAACGTAACGACCATGCTCGACGCGATGCTGCCCCACGAACCAGCTGACGATGGGAGCCAAGACGCCCAGATGGTTTCTCAACGAGCTGAAGAAGCTGGCCAGCTCGCTCGACTTCGGATTCAAGATCAACAACGTACCGAGGCTACGCGGTAAAACCTTCGGCGGATCGACGTTCGCTTCAAGCCCGGAGACCGTGTGTGGGTCTGGACCCCGATACAACGACGCGGGCTAAGCGAAAAACTCCTGAAGCGCTACTTCGGACCCTACAAAGTACTTCGACGACTTGGGAATCTGAACTACGAGGTGATGCCCGACGGAACACGGACTTCATCACGCCGCCCACCACGACCTGAAGTCGTCCACGTCGTGCGCCTGAAACCATACTACGCTCGATAGGATTGTGGATCTTATGTGTTCAAAATGAGTCTTTAGTTTGCCATTCTTTTTACTTGCTTTGTTTTGGTTTCTGTTGCATCGGGGCGATGCACTTTTTAAAGGGGGGAGTAATGCCGCGCACGCAGCTGGCCAAGTAGGCAGCGCGGCCGTAGCCTAGCGGTTATCGTCCTTATCTCCCACGCGAAGAGTCAGGGTTCGATTCCTGGGAACGACGTGTCTTTTATTTATTTTTTCGACTTGTCATTCTCGCAAGTTCGAAAACTTTCTCGTCTCACTGAGTTACGAATGTTCAACGCGTCCAACGTTCTAGGCCAAATGTTCCAGAAACCCACGCCGGTACAAAAGGTGCTCCGAGTGGCGAGCCGGAGTCAGTTTTCGCCCCAGCATTCGAATCTGCTGTTACGCCGACTTCGAAGCCCGCGACGCTCTGCTGTTATCTTGTGTTTCCTTTTTATTTTTGGGCACAAGTCCGCCCCATTAAGCGTTTCAGTTCTTCCAGGTATTTTCTTTGTTTCACTTGTCATTTGTGACAATATTGTGAACGAAGAGGGGAGAAGGTGGTTATTAAATTTATTGCATTAAAGTTAGGGGAAAGGGAAAGGGAAAGAGAGCTGGCGAAAAATTGGGCCAGGAGCGGGGATTGAACCCGCAACCTTCGTAGTAACTTTCCCTTTCTCTTTCCCCTAACTTTAATACAATAAATTCAATAATCACCTTCTCCCCTCTTCGTTCACTATATATATATATATATATATATTATTCCAGTGATGTTTCATGAATCATTTATAAATTCCAGCTTCCGCTAAAATGCTTAACTTTGTTGTAACTAAAATAAAGTTTACAGGAATGCCGGCGAGAATGTGTGCCTGCAATGAGAAGTAGGAAAACAAGGTTGCTCGCTTTTCTCCCCAAAGGCAAGCTGCCTATTAGAAAAAAAACGAAAAAAAAAACGAAATGTCAGTGTGAAAAAAGCGCTGCATGTTGCAAATATGCAGCAAATCTAATTCGAATCTCGCAAGGCAGAATTTACTGTGCCGTTTATTAAACCCGTTTATTGAAAGTAAACAGTTGAAATGAGATTGCGTGTGCTTTGGTACGGAGTTGGTCTCTGATGATCGCTTAAAGCCACCTTGATCGCTCAAGTGTGTCAGGTGGTATTTTATGTTGTGATACGGTGTTATTAGGAGATGACCCACATTTGCTTGCACCAGCAAGACGGTACGCAGCAACTCCTGCTTGAAATAGAACGTCAGTATTGGGTAGGACTGGGCAATTGATCGATTAACATACCAATTAATTGCTTAATGCTCAAATTAAATGCTTTCACCACGCAGACGCGAACGAGTACAACTCTATGAAGGAATACCTTTATGTCAAAGTTTAGAATAAAATAAACTGTAGGGGCGAGATTTGTGATTCCAGACATGTGCAGAAGGTTACATGTGTCCCGGTCACCTCAACGCTGTTCGAGTGTCCGTTAGGCGCCACTTTGATTATTGTGAGGAAGCAAAGGAGATCGCTCTTGCCGGACAATAATTATGAAATAATTATGAAAAAATATTATAAATCTCTTTGGTTCATGCAGCTGAAGTAGTAATGTGAGAGTGGTATTGTCTTTGAAATGTTCATATCACATCGAGATCGATTCATAATCCAAGTTGCATATTGCGCCCTTTATTGCATGTTAAACAAAGGCTAAATAAATTAATAGTTTTTTTACGTTTTTTTTATATATTATGCGTAGAAGTAGACGATACCGAATAATCCAATAATTATTAATTTAAAGGGTGTCGATTAATCGAGTTAAAGCTTTTAATCTACGCCAATCCCTAGATTTTGGACCTATTGATATTCACCCTTTTATGACAAAATGATAATGCTATAAAATCACTGCATTTTTATTTTTCACATTGCGCACGCTAACCCTTTTAATCTGGCAAACAGACTGATTGTCACTGTTGGTCAATTTATGGATCACGCGACACCATAGTTTCACATGACGTAACAAAGTCATGGAAAGTGGCAATAATGTCACGTGTCCTCACAAAATCACGTGACGTCCTGATGTCACGCGACACCGTGGCATATGACATCCCTATGGGCTTAATACTTATAACGCCATAGGGCCCATATACGTGTAACGCTGGAACGCGTCGAACAGATCAATGTGCGACCCCACCGTGAGTACCGTTGTGGTTATTTTTTGATGGTTTATACTTTTTGTTAAATATATTAGTTATTTAGTAATTAGTTAAGTATCCACCTTTTAATACACCACAGTCTCTAATATTGAACAATACACACTGCAGCGCAAAGGACAAGGACAATTACAAGACGTAGACAGCACAAGCTGTGAACTCACAAGTGACGTTTAATGAAAAGCTTGTAAAGGAGAAGAAATATGCAACAGGTATTTTCATAGCCCATAAGGGACACCTGGATATCTTTTTCACCGTCAAAACACACAAGGATAGGGGTTTATTTCGTGTTGTATCAGAAAAAGGCTCGTGGCAAGAAGCAATGTCAAGGTTTATTCAACGACACCTCTCAACACCAAGACTAGATGACCCATTCCTAGTCCCCACTTCAGAGTCAGTGACTGAATATCTAAAAAAACATATCAACCGTTTTTTACGGTCGGTCCCTTGGAGTACAAGACTTGTTTTATTCAATCCCACATGAGATGTCCACTGCTTTGAAAGAACGTATTGAGGACAAGGACAGCATGACCTGACAGCAGTGCTGCCATACTAAACAACCTCACATATTACTTCCACCTATTTTATATCGGTGCTTCTCAGGTTACTGCTAGCCGATTCACTCACATTGATGCTTCCAGTAACGCGAGGCTTGACCAAGTTTACGTTTCAAGCCAACTTTTTTTTTTTCGCATGTGACTACTTAAGAAGCAAAACCTGTGTCCTTTTCTGATGACTGCTTTGTAAAGATTCGTATTGAGGCAGACATACGTAGTAAGTCACCTCCAAGATGGGAATTATGGAACTTTAACACAAGGCTTCTTGGTAGTGTTGATTTTCGAAAACGTGTTCTTGATTCTTTTATAATAGGTCAACAAATAAGAAATTTGGCATTTTCACCCAATGGGACTCTTTTAAATAAGAGATTAAAATAAAGCGATTGAATTTGCATGTATTGCGTCCTTTCATGCAAATAAAGACGAAACTGCCCTTTCGCGAAACCTCAATAGTATTCACGAACTAGAATGTAAAAACCTGGTGCGTTTCGGGAAGAAATCATTCTTGCCAAATGTCAGCTGCAGCGCTATGAGCAAAATTGCTACAATGGTGCACGGGTACGCTTTAGGTGTAGGCGTAGGTGCGAGGGTGTCTGAAACACCCTCGCGGCTTGTCATTGATGAAAGGCGCCATGGGCTTTCCAAGAAAATCAATCTTTTGAACTGCAACGGAACCCTCTCAACCAGCGATGTTGATATTATGCGTACATTCGAATACCACAACAAAAACTTACTCCGTGAAACTCCGTCTTCTAACACTCAAATGGCAGAGACTTTAGTTTTCATGTTGCCTAAAGTAAGTGAAATTCAACGCGGACTACTCAGTGAACCAGTAACGCTGGAGGGCATTCGGTGTGCGATAGATGATTTGCCTAACTCTAAAACGCCAGGACCGCGGATGGACTCCCAGCCGAGTTTTACAAGGAGTATAAGGAATCATTGTGCCTTTTCTTACACAAAGTATTTCTGGAAGAGCATCGTACCGGCGTTCGGTCATGTATCACTGCTGCATGGTGCACGTTAAAGGCCCCAGGCTAGCGGTCGTACTGTACTGCCAAATTGCTCATCTACAGTGGGTAATAATGTCACCATGTTCTGGCAGACTAAACTCCTGCTGTATAAACAACTAACGACTAGTTTGTTTTTCTTTTTACTCTGGTTGTCAGACGTCTGGGAAAATATTGCCACACGCTAGACGCACCGGCGGATGGCACAAGCTATCACATTAAGATAAGCACGTGACATCGGGCAGTGCCACACGCCTGACGCACGGGCCGGTCGCACGAGCGTCTGGCGCTCGTGCCATCGCGTGACTGTGAGCTTTGTTTTTTGGAACATTCTTTTCATCGACGCCGCTGAGGTTTGACACTGAAGTAAAGAAGTCAACGTTTTTGTTGTTCCACGGGGCTGAACTCTTTTGGTGTTTTACATAAAGTCGTGACATTAAGTGGTGGAGGTGCGGGGTACTGTCCTCCACATGCTCACATCTAGGACACCCTCGAACAGCCGTGACCCCAGCCCAGCTAGGGACGCTCACATCGAAGGAAGCACATCGTTAAGCACCGACGTTCGCTCAAGCCGACGACAGCAAGGCCTACCAGTAGAGTTTGGGCCTCTCTCGGACAAGGCTTCAGCAAGGACCGAGACCTCAGGCACCGGGATCATGTCTTCCCCTGCTGCCCCGAGTCAAATAGTCTTCCAGGTCCCGCGAACACCAAAGGCTTTCCACGGGGACCTTTACGAAGACGCGGAAGACTGGGTCGAGCATTTTGACCGGGTAGCGATACTGAACGGCTGGGACGATTCGTTAAAGTTACGGAACGTTTACTTCTCGCTTGAGGACGCAGCCCGCGTTTGGTTTGAAAACCGAGAAACGGGCTTTACGTCATGGGACGAATTCAAGTCCCAGCTCCTGCGGACCTTCGCCAACGCACAGCGCAAGGAGAGAGCTGAGCAGTTGCTTCAGGCAAGAACGCAGCACCCCAATGAGGGCGTCGTCGCGTACGTGGAAGAGATGATTCGCCTCTTCCGTCGTGCCAACCCGATCATGACCGAAGAAAAGAAGGTGCGGCATTTGATGAAAGGCATCAAGCAAGACCTTTTCGGAGGCCTCGTGAGGAATCCTCCTTCAACGGTGGCGGAGTTTGTCGCAGAGGCATCTACAATCGAGAAAACGCTACAGATGCGCTCCCGGCTGTACGAACGCCAGTTGCCGACTGCCTCGCAAGACCACCTAGTAACGGCTCTCGGTAGCACCAGCGACGTCCTTCGTGAGCTCATTCGAGGTGTTGTCCGTGAGGAACTTCAAAAGTTACAGGCGCCGGTACTTCACCCCAACGTCGCCCCGGTGTCAGCAATCATCCGGGAAGAAGTTCAAAACGCCCTTGGCATAACACCAGCGCAGGAGGGAACCTCGGAAGCGCGCACTCTATCATACGCTGCCGCCGTGAGGAATTCCGCACCCCTCATTGACTTCTCCAGGCAAGCTCCGTCAAATCCGCGGCCAACACGGCAGTTCACTCGACGCCCCAACGAACAGCGCCCGCCGACAAGGAAGACCGAGGTTTGGCGCACATCAGATCACAGGCCGCTCTGCTACCACTGTGGCGAAGCAGGGCACGTGTACCGACAGTGCCCTTACCGCCAAATGGGGCTTCGGGGCTTCTCACCTGATGCTCCCCGTCCGCGCTACGACCAGCGACCACCCGATATCGAGGACTACCTCAACCAACCGGCTGGTGCTTCAGCCGATCGACGTCAGTCTAGGTCTCCGTCACCGAGACGTTACGAGTATTCAGGACGCCGCTCCTCCCCTGACGCTCCCAGGGCACGGTCACCAAGCCCACGCCGGGGAAACTAAAGGTAGCGACTTCGGGAGGTGAAGTTGCTTGCCGCCGAATCCGAGAAGACCCTCCAACGACGCGAGACGCACAAAACGACGACATGGAGACACCGTACAGCGATGATCAACCAACTACCTCCGACCTCCCCCTGGTTATCGACGGACACGAAGTGACTGCGCTGGTCGACACGGGCGCCGATTATTCCGTGTTAAGTGGGAATCTTGCCGCTCGACTGAAGAAAGTTATGACTGTCTGGGATGGGCCACAAATCCGCACGGCTGGAGGTCATTTAATTACACCGGTCGGCAGGTGCACAGCAAGAATCCAGATACAAGGAATTACGTTCATCGCCAGTTTTGTCGTTCTCAGGGAGTGTTCAAGAAAAGTAATACTCGGAATGGACTTCCTCGGAGAGAACGGCGCAATCATAGACCTACGTAGGCAAATGATCACATTCTCCACTGCACGATGCGTTGAAGAGGAGAAATCAACACTACGGCGTTCTCCACTCCGACTAACGGATGACCACGTTTGTCTCCCGCCATGTAGCAGCATGCTCGTGACTGTAAAAACCGACGAGACCGCCTCTTCAGGAATCGCCGAAGCGAACTCTTCTCTTCTGCTGGAACGGGGAATCTGTATAGCCAGGGGTCTTGTTCAACTCCACGACGGACAAACTGAGGTATTACTTACGAACTTTCGCTCAGAGCATCAGCATATTTCCTGTGAAACTACCATCGCCTACCTTGAGGACGTCGCTGATGTCAGTGGGTCCTTCTCTCTAGAAGCTTCATTGCCAGGCAAGGTAACGACAACCCCCTCAAAAACATTTGACGTTAACCGTGAACTCCCAGAAAAAGAAAAGGAACATCTGCAGGATCTTTTACATAAGTATAATGACTGTTTTTCATCGTCATCGAAGGTGCGCCGGACGACTGTCGCCAAACATCGGATCATCACAGATGAAGCAACAACGCCGAAACGACAGCCACCGTACAGGGTCTCGCATAAGGAACGAGAAACGATACGGCAACAGGTCGAAGAAATGCTCCATGACGACGTCATACAGCCATCAAAAAGTCCCTGGGCATCACCTGTCGTGCTTGTGAGAAAAAAAGATGGTACACTACGATTTTGCGTAGACTACCGTAAGCTAAACACGGTCACCAAGAAGGATGTATACCCGCTGCCCCGCATAGATGATACTCTCGACAGGGTGCGTGGGGCGAAGTACTTCTCATCGATGGATCTCAAAACAGGCTATTGGCAGATCGAAGTTGATGAAAGAGACCGAGAGAAGACCGCTTTCATTACGCCCGATGGTCTTTATGAGTTTAAGGTCCTTCCGTTTGGACTATGCTCCGCGCCGGCCACATTCCAGCGGATGATGGACAGTGTTCTTGCCAACCTCAAGTGGCAAACATGCCTTGTGTACTTGGACGATGTCGTCGTGTTTTCCACGAGCTTTGAAGAACACCTGAATCGACTAGAAGCTGTACTGCAAGCCATAAGGACCGCTGGCCTCACACTTAAGCCGGAAAAGTGCCACTTCGCATTCAAAGAGCTCAAATTCCTCGGCCACGTCGTGAGCGCAGAAGGCGTTCTGCCCGACCCCGAGAAAACTTCTGCCGTCGCATTGTTCCCTCCTCCCACCAACAAGAAGACCGTACGACAGTTTCTGGGACTGTGCGCCTATTATAGACGCTTTGTGGAGCAATTTTCCAAAATTGCCGAACCGCTCACTCGACTCACGCGTGACGATGTCCCGTTTACGTGGACGGAAGAGCAGCAGTGTGCTTTTGAGGAGCTTCAAAGTCGCCTACAGTCTGCACCAGTTCTCGCACACTTCGACGAGCTCGCAGAGACCGAGATCCACACCGATGCTAGCAACGTTGGCCTCGGAGCCGTTTTAGTCCAGTGGCAAGATGGAGTCGAACGGGTGATTGCGTATGCCAGCCGCTCACTGTCCAAAGCAGAGACTAACTATTCGACCACGGAAAAAGAGTGTCTCGCAATCATTTGGGCCACCATCAAGTTTCGTCCCTACCTTTATGGGAGGCCTTTCAAAGTAGTGACTGACCACCATTCTCTATGCTGGTTGGCCACCCTCAAAGATCCTTCCGGGCGTCTCGCGCGCTGGAGCCTGAGACTTCAGGAATTCGAAATCAGCGTCGTGCACAAGTCGGGGCGAAAACACAACGACGCGGACTGTCTCTCTCGTGCTCCTGTTGACCCTGCTCCGCAAACCGATGAAATGGACGACGCCTTTCTTGGAGCTATTGACACTGCGATTATGGCCCAACAGCAACGAACAGACCCCGAGCTTCGTGCTTTTATTGAGCACCTGGAGGGCCGTGATACGCCTGTGCCAACCGCATTTTCTCGAAGTCAAGGTTCATTCTGCCTAAAAGACGATGTTCTGTACAAGAAAAATTTCCAGCCAATCGCGGCCTCATACGTTCTGGTCATTCCGACTGCCCTTCGCGACGAGATTCTTTACGCCAGCCACGACGAGCCAACGTCGGGACACCTTGGTTTTGCCCGCACACTCGCGAGAGTCCGTAGGAAGTACTACTGGCCTCGAATGTACGCGGCTGTACACCATTACGTAAGGACATGCCGCGAATGCCAGCGGCGTAAGACGCCACCTGTGAGGCCCGCCGGCCTTCTTCAACCAATCGACCCGCCGTCAGCACCATTTGAACAAATCGGAATGGACTTGTTGGGCCCTTTTCCAACCTCGTCCTCAGGCAACAAGTGGATCATCGTTGCGACGGACTACCTGACGCGGTACGCCGAGACACGGGCACTCCCCCAAGGAACCGCATTAGAGGTGGCAAAGTTCTTCGTGGACACCGTTGTCTTGCGTCATGGTGCTCCAAAAGTGGTTATAACAGATCGTGGTACTGCATTCACAGCTCAGCTCACGCAAGACATCATGAGGCTAAGTCAGACGACTCACAGAAAAACTACAGCATATCACCCGCAAACTAACGGCCTCACAGAGCGCCTCAACAAGACAATCGCCGATATGCTTTGCATGTACGTGGACGTCCAACACAAGACATGGGATGAGATTCTTTCCTATATCACGTTCGCGTATAATACGGCCCCACAGGAAACAACGGGTTTCACGCCATTTCGACTAGTTTACGGACGCGAGGCAACGACTACGCTGGACGCCATGCTGCCTCACTTCCCGGACATGATAGATGCCGACGCAGATATCTTCGCGCAACGTGCAGAAGAAGCGCGTCAACTGGCGAGAGTACGAATCCGCCGACAGCAGCTCGTCGACGCCCGCCGCTACAACATGCGCCGCCGGGACGTCCGATTTCGACCGGGGGATCAAGTATGGGTTTGGACACCTATCCGACGTCGAGGGCTCAGTGAAAAACTTCTGCGAAAGTACTTCGGCCCCTACAAGGTTCTTCGTTGCCTGAGTGACCTCACATACGAAGTCATTCCGGATGGTGGACATCTTTCTTTCCGACGCTCCGCACGTCCAGAGGTCGTCCACGTGGTCCGGCTAAAGCCCTACTACGCCAGAGAATAGACACTTCTCACGCTGCATTTATTTTGTTTAAGCA